>BPLS01010892.1:0-17738 GCA_019656275.1 Rhododendron kiyosumense | reverse complement strand
CTACTTTGTTATTCACAGTATAGGTATAGTCAGTGTAAGTCTAGAGAAGAGGGAATGTTTCTCCAAACTGTGACGATCCTATGTGAATGACGTATGCTAAGTCAACATCACATAGACATGACATGAATATCGGTCGTAAGGCTTTGGCCACCATGATTTCATTTTCATAGCTTTAATCCTACTTCACAAGCTACTTGGCCCCAAAAAAAAATAGGCTTTGATATTAGGAAAACATTTTATTCCAGTATTGTACAATTTATGACATGAACATCGACCTATTTATTGTTTGTCTCTTTGTTTCTTACCTAATTAAGTTCAGATGATTCATTGAGCGTTATTTAATGACTATTACAGGTGGCATTCCCTTCTCTGAAGAAATTGTCCATTTCATCTTTGCCGAACATAACAAACATATGGGACAAAAAATTACATCCAACTGAGTCCTTCTGTCAATTGAAAGAGTTGAATGTCTTCAGTTGTAGTAAACTAGTGAATCTAGTCCAATCCACCATGCTTCCACAATTACGAAATCTCCAAACCCTCCAACTTGACTCGTGTCCAACGGTGGGAGGGGTTGTAGACTTGGAGAAAAGGGAAGAAGAAACACAAGAACCCTCCAATAACACTATCGTACCATTCCCAGAACTGACGCACATGGTGCTTAAAGGTTTGCAAAACATCAAAGGTTTCTGCACTATCACATCTGAAGAGCAACCAGTAAACCACGCCCAGGTACCAATTTTCTTACTCCCTCCATCCCAAAAAGGATGACAATTTGTGAAATTTGTGCCATTTTTCATTGCTTATATTTTTCAATGTATAATGTTTTTCATAAGTTTGAAAACTTTATAGAATATAACTAATCGAGAACTATCAAACAAGATTCATATTGCATATCTTTTAAGATTTATATTGAAAGATATAAGGAATTGAAATTAACACAAATATAAAAAATTGTTATCCAATTTGGAATGGAGGGAGTACCTTTTTTGGTTGATCATGGCCATTGCCTAAAAAATATTGAAGGACATCGTACGTGTAGCGGTGTAGGTTTCTTTCTTGTTTTTCCTAGGTTGGCGCTCCATTGGCCACACATATAACTAGAGCTTCCTCGTCCTTCCTAATTCTATGCTTAACACATTCTGAAACTAAGTACTTTTGTCCACAACGATGTTACTATATTTTTATTGGCTCGTCCAATAACATGAAATGCCTCAACTATGGTTCTATATTAGTAGTACTAAACAAGATGACAAAATTGATTTTTAGCAGGTTGCATTTCCAAAGTTGGAGTCCCTACATCTCGACAAACTAGGAGGGATAGTTCTTCAGCAACTTTTGGGCGCTTGCGAGCCAAGTACAAAAACCCTGGTTTTTTCCAAATGTGACGAAATATCAACAGTTGTTTTGTCTCGTTTGTTCCGAAGGTTACAAAATGTGGACCTGTTGGTTGTGAAAAGTTGTATTGGGGTGAGGGAGGTTTTCCACTTTGATGGGCTAGAGGTTGGGGAAGGTCAAGAATGCGTTGGGTCATTAATCCAAGTGAGAAAGATACAATTGGATACCCTGTCTCAGTTGGCATGTTTGTGGAACAAGGATCCCCACGGTCTTCTGTGTCTTCAAAACCTAGAATACCTAACCATTAAGGATTGTCCCCTGTTGAGAAATCTTTTGACAGCTTCCGTCGCCAAGGCCCTTGGTGGGCTTAAAGTACTCTATCTGAGGTCTTGTTCCACAATGGAAGAAGTTATTGCAACAGATGAAGGGCGCGAGGAAGTGATTGATGATGAAGAGATTGTATTCCCCAAGTTGGAGTGGTTGATACTGAAAGACCTATCAAATCTCAAAAGCTTCTGCAGTGCAAATTACAATTTCAACTTGCCATCCTTACAGAGAGTGGTCGTAAAGAGGTGTCCCAACATGCAGACCTTCACTTCTGGATCAGTACGCATGCCGCGCACAAATTTTATTACTCGAGGATATAATGATGGCCCTGTGATAGAAGATCTCAATAAGCATTTAGAGCAGCAGCATTTGAAAGGAGATCAGGTAACGCTGGGATCTTGGAATTCCAATTTTTTGTAGGCTTTGTCTACCACACGTTCGGTTGATGAAGTCTTAATTTTAATTAGTGCTATAATCAGAGACAACTACTCAATTGATACAATTCATATTTTTGTTGTCATTTAGGAAACTATAGAGGAGCATGAAATGGGTGGCGCGGAAGAAGAAACTATAGAGGAGGAAGAAGAAACTATAGAGGAGTATGAAGAAGAAACTATAGAGGAGCATGAAATGTATGGCGAGGAAGATAAGTTCTCCGACCTTTATTGAGCGACTAACAATTGTGGTTGCTGCTACATCAGTAAAGTATGTTCGATCCTCCTTCATTATAACTTTGTTTTCCATATTGACATGATTAAAAATAATGTGTCAAGTCACGACTGAACAAATAATAAGTACATCTAAGTGATCAGTACGTAGTATTTCGTTATTATTATTGTGTGAGTCTGGAAAAAAAAAAGAGTCTAATCTCAATCTGCAAAGTCCTACATATTTTATTGGATCTCGATTTATATATCGGTCTTCGACGGCAAAATTCTAAATTTGTGTCTCTTCTCTCCTTTCGGCTTTCTCTCTATTATTTTTCCGTTGCTTTGTCATTTAAACTGTTATTCACATATTTCTACTATTTTAAGATACCAAACTTTGTTTGGTTTGGATTTTAAAGGAGGTTTTAAAGTGATGATTGGAGAGAGATAGATAGAAAATGAAAGTAATGATTGAAGATAAAATTTATTGGAAATCGTGCGTAGAAAAAAAGAATTGACTTCATCACTCTCCAAATTAAAATTCTGTGAAATATGACTCGTCATTTTTTAGTCTGTTTTTCGATCACCAATAATGACCAGTAAATTGCAGTTATTGCGTTAAATGACTTTCTATTCCTTTGCCCATCAGTGCCAATGTCTACTCCAACCAATATTCCTTTTATTTATTTAGGACAAATTTTCGTAGTCGTCTCTCTAGTTTTATAGTTGTCTCAATTTCGTCCCTCTAGCTTTAATTGTCTCAGTTTTGTCCCTGTAGTTTGTTTTACGTTCAAAATTGGTAAAATCGTTAACACCGTTAATGAAACTAACAGAAAAATATAATTAAAAAATTAAGAGTGATAATTTTCAATCCGGTTGAACCTGTGTGAAAATCTTATTTTTTTGATCATTTTATCCTAGATGGACGTTATGAGGCTCTAAGGCTTTTCAACG
Organism: Rhododendron kiyosumense; assembly: GCA_019656275.1. Classification (NCBI taxonomy): domain Eukaryota; kingdom Viridiplantae; phylum Streptophyta; class Magnoliopsida; order Ericales; family Ericaceae; genus Rhododendron; species Rhododendron kiyosumense. Next base: position 14,472 of record BPLS01010892.1, on the reverse strand, counting down.
AGCACCCAAAGACTCCAATTTTCAATCCGGTTGAATTTTTTTTGATCTTCGGGTGCTCATTGAAAGGCCTTAGAGCCAAAAATTCATTACAACCATTTAGGATAAAATGATCAAAAAAATAAGATCTTCGCACTGGTTCAACCGGATTGAAAATTGGAGCACTTAATTTTGTAATCATATTTTTCCGTTAGTTTTGTCAATGGTGTTAACGATTTTACCAAGTTGGAACGTAAAACAAATTACAGGGACGAAATTGAGATAATTGAAACTAGAGGGACGAAATTGAGACAACTGTAAAACTAGAAGGACGACTACGAAAATTTGCCCATTTATTTAAGGATAGCTAGAGTAAATTTCTTTTATATCCCTTCAACTTTCATGCGAATTTCACTTCAGTCCTTCTATTTTCAATTTGGACTATACTAACTTTACAGTCTCAATTGAGTTTTAATGTGACCCCTATGTTGATGACTTCCGTCCAATTTTTGAACTGAAAAAAGTCATGTGCCGCCCATGTGATAGCTCTACAAGGTCATTTTGGTCCATTCCTTCAACCCTCTTCCCCACAAAAAACTATGGTAGTGTCCAAACCTTCCAATCTTTGTAGAAAGAGAATATGAATGAATTTAATTTGCCTTCCTCATCTTCAGAGAGAGAATATGAATGGGTTCAATCAGACATTATTACCTTGTTCTTCTCCTCCTTCTTCTTCTTCAACTTGTTTCCAACTTTGGTGATGGCGAATTGATGGTATGGAATATGTCGGAAAGCCGGGGAGCTTCCACGTGATTAGTTGGGTTTTTTAAAAATTGTGACTTCTATTCCTACTAGAAATCCAAAGACCAAAGTGAATAGAACTAACACAATGTCAACCGACTCACAGCTTATCCCGTCGCCAGAAAAGCTTATCTGAACTGCGTAGCCATCACTTACACCCAATTCAAGGTCAGATTGCTAACCGTCGAGCTACCCGAAATCTCACTCATTGCTGGAACTATGTACTGCTCCTCCTCCGTGGCTACCTCCACATTGTCGTCGAAGTATAGCTCACCATTCACCACTGCCTCCTCGGAAGGGAATGGACTAAAATGTCCTTGTAGAGCGGTCACGAGGATGGCACATGGGTTTTTTCCGTCCAAAAATTGGATGGAAGTCTTCAAAGGGGCCACATTGAAACTCAATCAAAACTATAAGATTAGTATTGTCCAAATTAAAAATAGAAGGACTGAAGTGAAATTTGCATGAAAGTCGAAGGGATATAAGAGAAATTTATCCAGATGGTTATTATGTTTTGGAAAGTAAAATAATCAAAGAGAAAAATTGACATGAGAGAGAAGATGCTACATGATACCTAAGTATTTAACACTTTGATTGGATTTATTTTACATGTCAATCTTTTAACTTGGCATACCATCTCCGATTTGACACATTGCATTAGAAATGCTCTAAAAGCCCTAGGAATCACCTTTTGCTTTGAATAGGCTTGACTAGAGAAAGAAGAGGCAGAGAAATTAACGAAGAAAAGGACAACCCCCTCCATCACACTTGTGTTTATATTACTATGTCAAAAAATATATAATTACTCCTACTTGAAAACCCCCTTATCCCTAGAAAGGAAATGACAAAAGTAACCCTCAATATTACTCAAATTTCTAGCTTCGAAATGATTAAATTCAATCATCTTGCCCATATGAAAATTCTAACTTTTACTCCATCAGCGATTTTGATTTGCAGTTATGTGCAAGTTTGAGCTGTTGGCTCTGGAGTAGGTGGATTCCTTCCAAGGACAAAGCATGCTCTTCCTTCAAACAAGTTTGGAAATAAACATTTGATGGCGATGGTTTCTCTATAGCTATGTGGCCATGAAGAACTTCTACGTTTTTAATTTTTCGTTAATTATGTGTGTTTTCTGCTATAATGGGTATGCTTTACAGTTTCCGACATTAGCTTCATCACTTGTTGTTTATGAACAGATTTATGCAATATCCCTCAGAAAACTATTCTGTTGCCCATTAACTATGTCATACCAGATAGTATGTGGTTGTAAGTTTTTTTTGGTCTGTAATTACATCTGCAATGAGTTGGATTGCGAACACTATCTTCTCATATTGCTTAGTCAGATCCTAATATTTTTTTCTAATTGCTCAGGCCCAAGTTTTAGTAGGCTTGGAACCGGAGGTTCTGTAGTGCAATACACGGATTGTCGATCTCATCAATCAATGGTTGCGAAGTTTTTTTTTAAACTTTGACCGGTAAAAAATTGTTTTTAATCTGGATCATTGATTGATGAGATCGACAGTCGTGTACTGCCTCTACACGCGTACAGCACGCGGAGTCCTTTTGGGCAAATTAACCACTTCATAAAGCCAACCACCTCAACATACAGAGCATGCAATACAGACCCTGCCCCTGACAACCTACAAAAAAACAACACAAGAAAAAACCAACTCAAACTCATCCTGGGCACCTACTTGCACAGCAACAGAAATACAGGAAACAAGCAAAACAGAAAAATGTCGATGAACTAATGGTTTTGACACGTTAGCCTTGCAGGTATTTAAGTATTACTCACTGGATTTTAAGGCAATTTGAGGATTAAAATAGATGAGGGTTATACTAACCGTTTAGGTCTAATGGTCTGCATGAGAGCATCTCCCGTAGTTCGTCTTTGATATGGTAATGCTAGAGACAAATTCGGCTTGTTATATTGCCAATATTGCTGTTAGTAATCCTGCTCCATTGTGCAAATGCCATTTCTTGAATGCAAAACTCCTATATCGTAACAGAAAGGCAGGACGTCCATGCTTGGCTGGACGACTCAGATATGTTCTGCCGAAATGAAATTTGTGCCGTTCATTGCCGAGCATGGACAGCCCAAATGGGGCATAGTAGCACTATTTGTGGACCAATTGTGAGAGATGTAAATAAGAAAAGCCATGCTTACTTTTGGCAGTCGACAAACTTCACTGCCAAATCGTCAAACTTCTCATGTAAGCATTATTCTCATGCAAGTTTGTACCAAAAGGGACAAAGCAAATACCAACATCAGACATCAGTGAACAAAATTCAGGAGGAAACTCTTGTTCAACTCAAGGAGAAAAACAATAACAAACTGCATTCGGAAATAATCCACAATACGCCATTAATTTTGTCTTCTTGATTGAGTTGAGAAACATGTGGTTTTGCAATCAAACTACATGAACTTCGGGAAGGCATGACCTTAACGGTCTTTATCCCATTGGGAATCATTGATCAGATTTATAATATCTAGAGCACCAAAATTACCTGTCCAAGTTACGAGCAAATTCATATAAATATTCAACGTATTCTACAAGATGTCCTCTAATGATAACTCAGTGACAAAACATACCACCCCTTTTGAGAAGTTGGAACTAAGCTCTCAGCCTCCATTATAACTAGAGAAACGTAAAATAATAAATCTCCGATTAGTACCAGCAAAAAATAATGTGGGATTTGTAAATTGGAGCAAGAATCCATCTGCAGTACTGTCAGTGGGGAGGCAGCTATGTGCATTCAAGGATATATGAATCGAAAGTTCCACGTTCTACGATTAAGATCTGATATTTCAAAGTTGGAACTTGGAAGCGAGAACATCAATTTGTAATGTTATTCAGAATTTGGAAGTCAGAACATAAGTCACCATTGACTTGTCAATTTTCATATAACAGAAATTTAAGAAAAGGTTAAAACATATGGTGCTCCATAGTAGCACATCAATCAAAACTAGAAATCCAACTGTGAGGATCAGACCTAGAAATGGATACACAGTATTTGGAGACAAGCTCAGTCAAGCTTCACTTCTCTAGTTGGCGGATCCAACTGCAGATAGCGGAATGGCTCTGTTGGTTCTTCCCTGTATGGCAAAACAGCTAATAAATTTTCTCAATGGCTATCAGGGTTTAGAGTGTAATGATCAAGGCTAAGCAACATCAAAGTTGAGCATTAGTTTTGTAAATAATTATCAAAAAATTCAATTTAAGATGTCATGGTGTCAGGAGTCCTAGCAATGGACAATCTTTAGTTAACAAGGTAACTAGATAATGACATGTATGCTACATGGTACATATCAGCATTCCAATGAATGAATGCCCAATCAAAAACTTCCAGTTAGCAATAAGAAAATCCTTAAGATTTAAAGAGAAAATACCATAGAGGTTCTATGAGTACCTTAAAAAAACTTATATTTGAATGAAAGAAAACACTACTGAGGAAGAACTATACCCAGGTTTTGAGCGCATGCATTGCCAGAAGAGCTTGAAAGGACCGGGTACTGTCTTAAAAGGGTTACCTTCAAAGCATGCCTACACACAACACAAGCCAAATAAGCTTAAAATGTGCCCAAAGGAGCATTACTTGATGGTGGACCTTAAAAAGCAAACTGGAAATGATAGCACACGGGCCCACAGGCATGAGAAAGATAAAATGTATTCACTTCCTACTTGAACTTGAGCGTTTGAAGTTTGAATGTCAATCTTCTCATGGCATAACTTAAAAAACCTAATAAATAATAATCACTTCCTTCGTTAGTTGCAGACAAGGAAAGTAGAAAAAAGAAAACAGCAAGGAAAGCTGCAATTTCAAATATGATTCAAAAATATCACCAGCAACATATACCGATGGGCACCATGGAATCGAACCCTTTAAGAAAACTTGCTGAAAACTGAACTCCATGAAAATACACTTCTTGTCACGCCCCAAATCCGGGAGCATGACCGGCCGTGTACCATGAAGCAATCATGGGACACGAAGCCTAATTAAAAATATTTTGGCAACTTTAAACAAATAAAAGAAAAACTGTATATTTTATCACAATAAAATGTACGACATCAAACCAACATTTTTCTTAAGCAAATGACACAATAACTCATATTTTTCAATCTCCAAACTCGACAATGAACTGCCAATTAAATAAATTGCGGAAGCTAATAAATAAAAGTGCGGAAACTGTTTGACAATAGAAAATAAATAAAAATGCAGACGCCCTAGAGGTCCAAACACAAGGTCCCGACAACGCCGCAGAGTCCACTATAATGCTCCATGAACTAACTTGAAAAATAATATGTAATAAATCCGTCAGCTGACGCGCTCAGTGAGTAGTTAAGCATGCTAGGATAAAGAATTCAACGCGGCATACTTTTAAACAAAAGATATTGTGGGTTCCAAGAAATGGTTTCAAATTAATTAGGGAGATAGATGGTTTAACGAATACTAACAGCAAACCAAATACTAAACAAACTGATCAACAGCTCAACCAAAGAGTATCCACCAGTTGAATAACAGATTAATGAATAATATGAACAATCATCGAATCACCAAAATAACTATACCAAACAATGAGTCCAATAATATCCAAAAGATGAACAACAATAAACGGGAGTCTAAACCAAAGTGGGAACCATATCTTTCAATCACCAAGTACCAAATTCCAATTATCAACTGCCAAATATTTTCTCAGGGCTTAGCCCGTAGGATCCAACACCGTATTTAGAGTCACCACAGGATGGCGCCTGGGACCTTTTCCCTAAACCGATCCGGAATAGGGTCACAGGGTATTTCACAAGTCTTTTCCCTATCCGTTGAGCACTAGAGTCACAGGGTATTTCACAAGTCTTTTCCCTAGCGGCCAAAGTCACCACGATATCTCACGGGTCTTTTCTTTGGACTTAAATAAATATAAACATAGTTCATGGTCCCAAACACAAATAGAACAACGGCGAACCGGAGGCACTTCGTTGCAGAGTCACAATAATATTATGGAGTCAACGAATCGACGACAATAAAAATGAGGGCAATTAATCGATCACAAATATTATCAAATAACCTTGTATGCCAAAGGGTACGCCAATCGTCAATAAATATGAGAGCACGAATAAGAATATCACTTATCGGATCAACAACGATTAAACAAACTGTCAAGAATAGATAGGCTCAAGAGGATTCCAAAGAAAGGGATCACATGCTTAACCACTCACCTTAAAGAATGACCGATCACAAATGCAATGCTTGCGCGGTCTCTGCTAATCTGAATTAAAAGAACATGACACATATATTAACACTAAAAAGACCAACTATGCGAACTGTAGCTCTAATGCTTAAACTTACTACTATACAGTAATAAAATATTTATCCTACGACTAATTGCACTAGAAATTAACCTATCCATGCCACCAACAAATCCTATTAACCTATTGCCACACATGTACGCACATGCAACTCACACCTCAACAGCATATGATCTAAACCCTTAATTTATACCCATTCACATAGGCTTCCAAAACTCATCACTGATGCTAAAAAAATGTGCGATATACATATACATATATACGGCAGGGGGAGTAAAAGAGAATGGGAAAAAGAATACAGGAACAAGATTGCTAACCCTTCTTCTCTTCTCGTCACAACTTCTGCAACACGTCTACGTCTCTCTCTCTCTCTCTCTCTCCACAAGGCAGCCACGCTCTCTTTTTAATATGATGAAAGGATGAAACCCTACCTCCTGTATATTCTCATTCCGTAAACTGCCCACGTACATACTGATACTGTTCTAATCTAATTACACATTCAGCCCAAAATTTCTCTTCCATATTCAATAATTACTCTTTGAGGAAAAATACCTAATTATCACCCAACTTAGAATGTCAATATAAGTTATTCGAGTTTCGGAGAAACTATAAAATAAACAAGTAGACGATAATTGATAACTCTTTTTTTTTTTATTAGGAAGAAATTTGAAAAAGATAAATGAAAGATTTAATTATTAGGGTCAAAATACTATATTTTTTTTAAATTGAAAAAGTAGGATGTCACACTTCTGGTCTCATTATCAAAGGATTAGCTTGTTCTTCTATTTGTTTGCATTGCCCTAGGAAGTTATCTTGAGAAAGTTCCAAAGAAATTTCAGAGCAACTGTGTCTAATTTCATAGAAGCTCCATCTCTATTTGTAAAATGGGTACCCAAAAGAAGAGTAATGCAAAGACTATGATGGGTCTAGTTACTCTAATCATTATGTGCCCCATAACATCCAGGGACGTGTAGCTGATTGATTTAAAAGGTCCAAGTACCTAGTCTGGCAAATTCCAAACTTGGACATCTTTAATAGTTAGTTAGTTGCATGCAAACAGCCAAGTAATTTTGTCCCCTAATTTCTTCCTGTAACTTTTTCTAGTCTTATACACCACTGCATAAGTACTTATAATCCCAGTTGTGCAGGAACATTCCAAATTAATGGTTCCAAAATACCTTAAGAAAGCCCATTTAGCCACATCATAGTTGATTAGGACATGTTTTGTTAAGTTAAAGCCCTAAAAGTTGCCTTCTTTTGGCTACAAGGTTCACATGAAAAATGAGGATTGACATCATTAGAGTGACCTCATCAAAATTCAGGAAGGTTGTGTAACTGTAGCTCGATATTTTTATCGCTTTGGCCAAAGGTAGGATGTTATTGTATTTGTCGGTTAGATTAATACCAAGGTATCGATACAGCCCCAACAGGTCCACGAGTGCTGGACCAGCTCTGCTGATCTCTGCTCTTGATTAACCAAGATAGTTTAGATATTGCAGTATTAGTGGCCCAAAAGATTTTAGAAACCCTTTAGTTTAATTTACATTGACAAACCAAAGTCACCTAAATCTAGCCAAGTAGTTGCTTTGATATTCTAGTACTACAGGCCTATAAGATTTTACGAACAGTTCAGTTTAATTAATACTGAAAAACTAAAGTTGCCTAAATCTTGCAGCCTTGCCAAGTAGTTGCTTTGTTGACCTATGGAACTTCATGTTTCCAGTCATGAAAATTACACTCAAAATTCCCTCCAGACCAACTTTGATCAATTGATTAGGGTCTTAACTCAAACCCAGGCAGCAAATCCTTTGATACTCACACCAAAAGACATATCACCGAATGCTTTACTTTTGATAACTTACATGATTGACGAGAAATTAAAGAATTTGACCTCATTCTTTGTTCAGATTCAGAATGAGTTAAGTGATCATTCCAAGAAAAAAGAATCAGTTGTCATTATTTTAGGTGGTGATAACTGATAAGTGATAAGAATTACAAACAGCCATCCATGAACACAATCCACTATACAAGACAGTATGGACCAACTCTCAATGTACTTTGTTGCTCTATTTTTATTTTTGGTAATGTACAGGCCAGGCCCGGCCCTGGGAATGGCACACAAGGTGAGAGCCTTGGGCCTCCAATTCTGGGCCCAATAATAGGCCTCCAAAAAGCGAAATATATGAAATATTACATATGTCAAGTAGTTTGGCAGAAAGGTGTGCGTGTTTTAACCATGAGATTTTGTGTTCAACACTTGGTCTCTACAATTTTTAAAACAAACAATCGTTTTACATTGTACAAGAAATGGTTTTGATTTGGTGGCCTTGATACTCGAACTCACAACCAAAGGCTTGTTTCAAGCCATCTGCCACTGAACTACAAGGCTCTCTTGCTTCTCATTTTGAATAACTAATATATTATATAGATACAAACAGTTGAGACGCCTCTGAAAGCCTATTAAAACTCAGGGCCAGGCCTGGTAATGTAGGTATCACGAGCCAGCTCACACCCGTTTCACACGTTTCTGCATAGGGTGAGGTGGCCCAAAGAGTTGCCGGCAAGGAAAATCGATCCTCAGACCTCAGGAAAGAGCAACCCAAGGTCTCGAGCCAAGACCACGAGGCCAACCCCTTGTGGTTCTTTTGTTTCTCTATTAGTCATAATTTCCAGATTGGGGCATCCAAACACACAATCGACTTGGCATACAGAGCAAAGCATAGCAAGAGATATCTTCAAAAAACAAAGCTACTTCGCCACATACCCAAATCAAGATTAAACACGAACCCGCAGAGCATACAACTGTTCGCCACTACAAGCGTGTAAATCTAAATATAACTAGTATCTACGTAATGGGTAATTCAAGATTAAGAAGATGATTGGGGAAAAAAGCTTACTTGGATGACATCTTCAACTCGATCGTTGCATCTGTGTGGCGTGGGCTGTTTATGGTCTCCCTCTGACATCCCCCATGGGCTCTCTCTCCTCGCTACGGGTCTCGGACTACTACCACTGCTACTCTCACTGCTCATCTCTCTCTCTCGCTTTCTCTCTCTCTCTCTCTGAACTTCTTCTCCTGCCTCCTTTGGTATCTGAGTTGGGGGCAGAAGTGGAGGAATTAAAATCCGCAGTGCCAAATCGTTTTGGGGTAAATTACAGTTACCTTCCTTGAGGTTGAGGAGTTGAGGTTATCTAGTACTGTAGTAACGTTTCACAGATTTCCCCTTAGGATTCTTAAAAATGACATTGACCTCCCTTTCAGATTAACGACATATCAAAATGCCATATTTACCCCGTCTAAAGCCAAAAAAAAAAAATTTAAAATACTCATTCCACCCTAATTTGTTAGCCCTTTTAGACATTCATGCCACTTTTAAATTTTATCTACCTAATAATTCATAAGATATTATGTTATTTTAACAAATTTTACTTAATAGAACTAATTAAAATCTATTAAATCAAATTCATATAGCTTCTAACAAGTATTGCCAAATAAAAAATTGTAATTAATTTGTTATATAATTGGAATAGAATAAGGGACGAGTAAATTGGGAGGGAGTATTAAAGAGATTGAAAAGATCTTGAGATGGTAAATTAATGGGAATCTATCCTTGGCGATTAATCAACCAATTGAAGTAAAAATTGCAAAGTCCTTCCTTTAAATACTTGGTTTGTTTTGCAAGAAATAGCCCAAGAATCACCCATTACCATTTTCTCCGAAACCAAGTCAAGTTTCAAAATAGCACTTTTTCATGAACTAAAAAAGGGAAAGCAATTCAAAACTCTTTATGCACCATACGAAAAAGTTCTCTCTTCTGGATCACACATCTCCTAGGCATGTGAGAGGCTAAGAAAAGAGATTAAAAGTTATATCACTAAGAGACTCCCTAAAAGAGAAAGTGTCTTCCCATAAGAGCGAGTAACATGATAGAGCAAAAGTGGTTCCCAGAAAAAGTTAGAAGAATAGTCCGAATTTGATTCTGATTCGATAATTGATATAGAATGTGTCGTATATCTTTTGAAAAGGGTTCGAGCTTGATTACCGATTTGTAGCCGATGTGTTTAACTCAAAAGTAATGAGTTTCACTTTATGAACTAAAGATATTTGATTTAGACCAGGATGTCATAGCTTCTTTTGAACAGGACGTCGGAAGAAAATCAAACTTCTTTAATTAATTGTGCGTTGCTTGAACACATGCTTGAAGTACATGTTCTATAGCCCTGTTGCACAACACCTCCATAAAAAATAAGTACTTATTTCACATTTTTAAATTCAAAAATAAAATAAATGTAATATAATTTTTTAATTTTTTTTGCACCGTATAAAAGATCTTAATGAGATCTATCAAATAAGATCCATATTGAACAAAAAATTAATTGTATAAGCACATAATTTTTGAGTTTGAAATTGTCTTCTTAAAAAATAAGTATTTATTTCCCTTTTGGGAACAAGGCTTTATTGCTTGAAGAAAACACGTACTAATTATTTGAGATTTCTTTATTGTGGTCACTTAAACATTTAGGACCTCTCTATTCATTGTCAAGTAGCCTTGAGTTGGTTATAAGGTTTTCACATGGTATTAGAGTGAGGCTTGTTCCTCCCCATATTTCATAAAAATTCACAATCCGCATCCCACTATAACAAACCAGCAAAAAGACTGCATGATAATAGGCCACACGTGACATACCTCAGGCATGGCTACACATGAGGGGAGGGATATTAACTATTATTTGAGAGTAGAATGGGTGATCACTTAATAATATTTAGAGCCTCTCCACTCATTGCCAATTAATTTTGAGATGGACATAAAATTTTCACACAGATACATACAAATATAGTAGAGCACCAAACAACGTAAATGATGGCATTCAATTCAAGTTAGAAGTCCCTGCATAAAAGGCCACCAACTATTCATCATATTTGGTAAAATAAAAGTTTAATGTGAGAAGTCTCATCAAAATTTGAGTCACACCATCAGTCATTTTAATTATTGGTAGGAAGAACAACGATTCGTGGATATATAGTATAGCATACTATGTTTACATTCTTCAGGTCCAGGTCTAAACTATATTGGTTATTCCGACAAAGTTAAATAAATATAGGACTAGTTCAATAATTAGCTAGTGTCCCAATAAGTATTGACTAATCCCTATAATTGAATCCAAGCTTAAAATAAGCTATCAAAATACTTAAATGAAAGATTAGATAATAGCGGAAAAAGACATCAGAAAGCAACACCAATTAATATTCGAAACATTCGAAATAATTTAGAAGATGTTAGAAAGTAATGGAAAATGAGTTTTGCTTCTGGCTCTTCCAGCCACTAAGGCCTCGTTTGATAACAGTGATAGATGGATGGGATTCGTAAGGAGATGGGATTAGGATTGGGATTCGTAAGAAGATGAGATTGGTAATGAGAAGGGATTGATAATGAGTATGTTTGTTTGGGATGGAATTAGATGATGAGATTATTAATATCATGTTTGTTTGATATGGGATTAGATGATGGGATTGGATTGATAGAAGAAATTGGTAATGAGAAGGGATTGGTAATGAGGAGGGCTTGGGTTCGGACTATGAATACCAAGTCCCCCAGGGTATTGCTAATACCCCCTAATCCCCGGCTTCCTAGTCCTACGGACTACTAATCCCAACCCGGTTTTGGTTACCAAACACATTATTATAGTCCCATGGGATTGGTAATCCAATCCCAAGGGCTTATATGGTTATCAAACGGGACCTAAGGCTCAAAAACACAACAAATGGAAAACAGGGAAAGGATCAAGATGATGCATAAGAAGTACCAACACTTGCCCATGCATAACCCTAACCCTAAAACCAAAACTAAACAAGAGTTCCAGCTTTGATAAAGACTACATAACTAAGGTAATTTTATATTCTTCTCTTCTAACTACGGTATCTCTAGAAGTCAATTCCGAACCTCAAGTCCCTTCAAATTTGGTAAATTGATTAGGTTGCTTCTTCGGATGCAAAAATTGGCACCATAAAGGAGCATAAAAGGTGCGATCTTGACTTCTTCCGATCTTCAATGGCTGGCATCCATCAGTTCTAATCTCTTTTTCCTTATTCTGCATCCACAAACTGAAGAAAATTTAGGTTTTAATTTGCAAGGAGTTCAAAGAGAGTAGAATAGTAGTTATTGGATTAAATGATAAGCAGTACAGATAAAGGAAAAGAGTGCATATTCATTAAGCTTTTTGGCCCCCCATGGGCCGGAGAGACTTGGGAACAAGGAAGATGAAGCATCATAAAGATGATAATGAATGAGCAATGTTAAGGTAACCATGCGCATTTGGGTACCATATTTTGGATATTGTAATGTGTCACAATTATATTGGTAGAATGCATGTGATCATGAAAGTAATAGTGACAAATGATACACATTCAACTAATATATTGGTGACACATCACATAGCATCCAAAATTGGGTCCCCAAAGCATTAGTAATAATGAAAACATAGCAAAATAATTGTTATTACCCCTACATATACTTCAAACAAATAATATAAGCATTTCATAAAATAAAGACTACTTTTTTATCAGCAAAAATTAATATTGGTAAAATAGTTAGATTAATACATGGAGAAGAATCCTGGCCTGCTTTCTTCTAACACTTAAGTACATCCCCTAATGTTGTTGGACCAAATTGAGATCTCTTGAATGAAGACTGCTTTATAATTAACTTCAAATCATTAGACCAACTTCAAATCACAATTGGCAATACATCTATCTTCAATTACCTCACCAATGGAACAAGAATATAATTGTGAGATGCACTAATTTTGTTTCTTTGTGGAGGATAAATAAGTCTCACTAGTAGATGATTCACTCCTTCAAAGCAAACAGGCAAAATTTCATAAATCATGAACATAGAATTCTTCTGTTTTCAAGAAACATTTTAAATAAGTTAGAGAAGCTAGGAAATTAATAAATTAAAGAAATCACCTATCTCAAAACGTGAGCTTACCCAATCTGTAGGCTTCACGTTTCAAGCACTGTTGGCGGCCACAGAAGCCTTAATCCTTTCGACGGTGCAAGCAATGAGGTTGTTGACAGTCGCGACCGATCCAAGAGAAAGCTTTGCGTTTGGAACAGAATCCACCAAAATCTGGAACGCCACAGTCAGAAGAGATCCACCGGGCCCGTCCTCAACAAGCTCACCTCGGTGCCCATTAGGTCCATCCGGTAGTATACAAAATCCCGATGGCAGAATGGGCACATAGTCCGGGTCTCCCCCGGCTCGTACCAGGTTCATTGCAATTACATCGACAGGGGCGTAAATGACATAAGATCCGGTTGGGTCGGTGCAACTTTCTTGTAGTATCAGCATATTGTTCTGGTTTCCACCTATGGTCTGAAATCATTTGAAAAATGTGGTTATTAATTAGACAATTTTAGAATCAGTTTACCGTTAGGAAATAGTAATGAAATAATGTTTCGAAACTTGAGAAAATTGAATTTCGAACTGAGCTTACATTCACACGCAATATTGACACACAGTTGCCAGTTTCGCGGCCATTGGAGAGGTGTGCCATTTCTTGAATCACACCACCGGATATCCCACTGAGATTAATGATAAGCATATCAGTGCTAGTTATAATTGCTTGATGCAAACTATAAAAAATAATCAATTCCAAAATAAAAAGTTTAAAATACCTCATTTCTAGACTGGTCATCGCGGAGGAAATCAAACACTCGTTTTGGCAAGACTGGAAGCCAGAAAGAAGTAGCTGCGCTTAGCACAATACCCAGAGGATGACCTGGCTCATCGATGCTTTTTCAGGTCATGACCTGTACATCATCAACTCCACTTCTTGATAATGTGGTCCATGTGTGAGCAGTGGAGGCACTCACTCCGTCACAAAAGCTTATAACCATTCTCTCTACCAGCTTCAGTATGCTCCTTTTCCCTTCTATAGAATTTATAACTTTGCAAATTGCAATGACAAAAATAAGGAAAAATGAATTAACCCTACATAGCACAAGGCTTTTTGAAATTAAAGGGCCTAAAAAGTATATACACGGATATATATGACACGAGTATGAACATGTGACATAGGGCATTCAAAAATATACATGCATGCATATTAGAGTCCATGGCATGTTCAAGATGCATTACTGCATGTTTGATAATGTTGGTTTTCGATGGCTACGTATCATTCGATACTCATAATATTGCTAGTGCTATCTAAACCCTTGGTATGACCACAAAATTGACCTGTAGGTACATCATATATAGTAGAGGGCTAGTTTGTCAATTTTGCATCGACTCGATAAGTGTGGGGTTACCGACAGAAGTAGCAATATCAGGAGAGAGATCGAGTTGTTGCCATTGCACTTGCAAGGCGTTCACACTGCCTATCCAGG
>BPLS01010891.1:0-18490 GCA_019656275.1 Rhododendron kiyosumense | reverse complement strand
GGTTTGTTGGGATATGGAGATACTCTACTAAGTCACATAATGCGTGAGCAAGAGTGCAAGCGTGAGGGTGAAAGCGTCTTTTACAAACATCTGAATTTACTAAAAGTTACAAGTTTATGGATTGAGAATTGGAGCAGAATTTCTTGAAGGATTATCTGACTAATAATGCCATTTCCCACATAAACCTCAAAGTCTCAAACATTAAAACCTTTATTTTTTCTATATTTCTCGATAATTTATCCTCCAAAATCTCTCTTCTTCTTTTCCCCATTTGTTCTGGGATCATTAAAACGAATGTTCAAATTGATGATTCTATTTCTGGAAGGTCTCTCATGGAGGGACCTAATATGAAGTTGGACCGGTGAAAACTCTTTCTCTATCTTCTGGTTTTTTTCATAACTCTCAATATTAAGTTGTTCGGATACCATTGCGTGCCCAATCGAATTACACTAGTATATGGAATAAGTGAGAGAAACTCCCCTGGGCTACTAATCCTTTAGTTTTGCCAAAATTTCTGTCAAATTTTGATATCACTATTTCTACCGGGAAGTCAAATTTTGCCAAAGTCGTTCTTGGTTCTAAATTTTGAAGAAAAAAATTAACTTTGCCAAACTAGATTTGATGTCAAGAAGTAAGTAAACAACACTTGGAGAAAAACATTTTCTTGTTTACCACACAAAACACCGTTGTTGTTTAGCTCTATGATCAAGCTTTAATTGTCGATGCTTTGGTATGAATCGAGAGGAAAATCGACCCACGCCAGAGTTGGAAATTGAGATTTTTTTGTTAGCGGTACGACACTCTAGAGATGGAAATCGACTTGTAACTGTAAGCGTAGGGTTTTGGCATTGAATCTAAAAGGTTATTTAGTTTCTACGAAACTTAAAATGGTTAAATCAATGAAATTCAATACATGTCTACGGTCACACCAGTTTTCTTTTCGTCAAATATAGAAAGCATAACATTTCCATCTTAAGAAAACTAACCTTGATGACAGAAGCAAGACAATGTAAATGAAGCTAAAAAAAATAGAGAGCAGGGCATGCAGGCAGAATCCGATAACCTCGCGTCACAACATTCTCCAGTTTCTCCTCTTCCTTGCTATATATCTACCGTCTAATCCTCTTCACACTCGGCTTCTTTCAAGTTTCTTCAGCTTCCTCTTCTTCAGGATCTTCTAACAAATGCCACTTACTATCCCCTTTTCCCTTTGTCATTATCCTTGGAGAGGCCGAAAGTAAATGTTCCACATATGTTGCTATCCCTCTTCGCTCCTCGTTTTCCCACGTGTAGTCTGTAGGCTCAACTAAACTTTCCTCATACGCCATTGCCATCATACAGAATTTGCAATTGGACGGTCTGGGAATATCTCTATCCAAATCGCCATTAGAATTGTACACGTTAACACACCCACTATCATACCCGATGAGTTGTCTCATTAGAACTCCACCATCTTTTGTACAACACAACGGGTGCAACCCACTATAAAAAATAAAGGTCGAACTTGAAATAACAAACCTAACATTCCATGATTCTTGCACACCATATGTGTTCATCAGCCATACTTCAGCATTGCCTTTGATATGAGTTTGATTGTCATGACGAGTCATACAGAGGCAATTATCCAGAACCCCCAACCCAAGCAAGATATTTCTATCCCCATCTTTAAGCAGCTTTGGCATTGGTACCATCTCGAATTCATCCACCCGCGGATCAAAGGAAAAGATACTCGAAACAAAGTCAGTATTACGGGCAAACCAATGAAGTTGTCCATTCAAAACTGGCCCTGAATGGATTGTGCAAGTATTATAAGGGAAGCATACCTCTTTCCAATATTTTCTTCGGAAATTTCCAACCATTACAAATTTACCGTCACGAGGATTAAAAGTCATGACGGCCTTGTACCCGTTAGTAGAGGAATCATAACAAAGCCCATAAGTAATTACATTATAAGGAGGCATCAACTCATGATATGACAAGACTTTCGTGAAATACCCATTTAGTGGATTCCATAAATACAAATCCACCTTAATCCCCAAAAGAAACAACCCATTACACGAACCATAGATGTGGACTTCATGATGATCTAGATGCAGATGTTTTCCCCATGGGGTTTGAACCTTTTCCACAGAGCAATTTCGGTCTATGGACTGGAAGGAAAAAGACATATCATACAACTGGGACATAACGAGAACCTTTTGTCTTTTTGATAGGGTTATTAGGTTTGAATCAGATATCAAAGAAGACCACTGTTTAGAAACGCACCTTAATCGACAGAAAAAATCATGGGGTAATCTTACTCTTGAGAGAATTCCAATGATGATTTCTTCTGGGATATTCTGGGAATAGTTGGGGTCTGATTTTAATGTGATATGCTTGTTCGTTTCCCCAGATCTGCTGCTTCTTCCTCTTCCTTGCTCCATTTTTGTTGATAACTGTTGAGACTTAGGGTTTTCATAAAGAAAGATGCCACCCACATATTTGTGCACGGTGCATACAGATTACGGTGTGAGGCCCACTTCGGATCTCAGATTTGGTGACAGATACACTGTAGGGATTTAATAAGCCCATAAGTCCAGCCCAACATTTTGTAAGCCTACAAATCCACACAGAAGCATAATTAGACGTT
This sequence comes from Rhododendron kiyosumense, assembly GCA_019656275.1. Taxonomy (NCBI): domain Eukaryota; kingdom Viridiplantae; phylum Streptophyta; class Magnoliopsida; order Ericales; family Ericaceae; genus Rhododendron; species Rhododendron kiyosumense. The sequence goes on along the minus strand of BPLS01010891.1, from coordinate 15,861 downwards.
TGGCAAATGTCCTTGCCGATATCGGATGGAGCCGGTTTTTTACAGAAACCTTAAACATAATATTTTAAAATAAATTGAATGGCTCCGATTATTTTTGTTGGACCTGAGACGGGCCCAAAGATGCACTGTACACTTTGTCTATGCAGGAAGGTTCCTGTACCAATATTCTTCCCGATTGTAAAATTAGTCTAAATTCACTGGATCAAACTGAACCGAGTAATTCTTCAATTAACCATGACCAGATCCTCCAATATTTTTCCCAGTAGCTGAGTTGGCCATACACACGTCTCCACCACCAAATTCCGACACTCACCACCACTCTCCGCAACCACCCAAACAGTGCCCCCTCCGTCGAGAGACCATAGCAGATTCTGCCCAGCTTTAATGGAGCTCATGTTAGTGGACTATTAATATTATTGGTCTCTCGGATTGGTTGATTCGTTGGGCCCGTGACTGAGTTAACAAAAAAATGAATAGTGTCGAGTGAGTGTGCTTAATATATTCTTCACTTTGGTTCTCTGTTTCAACAGGAAAGCATTGTAATTACATTGATCCTGCACTAATCCATATCTCACGGTTTTTTAATTTTCGAATCCGCGTCTGAACAATTAATCCACAGACAAAATCCAAAAAGCACAAATTGGTTCGGTCTGGATCGGTTTCACGGTTCACAGTTTTTTTTGGACAACCCAAAAAAGCAACGTACAACCCACTACACGAACAGTTTATGTGCCGATAAGACGAACTCTTTGTCCATGGTTTACGAACCATGCATGTATTTTTCCATAAACTTCTTCCTCGATGGAGGAAAATATGAGGGGACCTAATATGAAGTTGGACATGGTGAAAACTCTACTCTCTATCTTCAGGTTTTTTTTCATAACTCTCAATATTAAGATGTTTTAAAACTCTGTCCTCCGGGCTACAAATCCTTTGGATTTGCCAAAATTTCTGTCAAATTTTGATATAACTATTTCCACCGGGAAGGCAAATTTTGACAAAGTCATTGTTGGTGTCAAATTTTGATGGAAAAATTGATTTTACCAAACTTACCACGTAACATTTAAAGAGAGTTCCCGCAAAAACCAATCCCCTCCAATCAGACAGCCAAATTAGATTTGATGCCAAGAAGTGAACACATGAAACAAGGAAAAAAAAATTCATTGTTTAGCGATGCGATCAACCTTTAATTGATGATGCTTTGGTATGAATTGAGAGGAAAATCGACCTGCCGGAGTTAGAAATCAAGACTTTGAGATGCGGCCGGTATGATTCTCTGGAGATGAGAATCTAGTTGTAATCGTAAGCGCAGGATTTTGGGATTGAGGCTCCGTTTGTTTGGACTAGGGCTGCTCGCGGTCCGGTTCGGTTCGGATTTCTAGGAATTCGAGGACCGAACCGCTAGTCACGGTTTTTACAAAATGAAATCCGTGTCCGGACCAAAAGTCTTACGGTCCGGTTCCAATCCGATCTGTGACTCGCGGATCGGTTACGGTTTTGTCCACGGATTTTACAAAAATAAAGCTCAAGCATATATTCCACAATAAAATGGAAGAATGTTACATTCAGAATTAAGTTTAACATCACCAGAAAATACTTGTTACATAAACTACCAAAGGCTTACTTCAGAAATCAAATTCAAAAGAATCTAAAACATTATTAGGATTGTATTATTATAGTACATTACATAACATAAACGAACTACTGAAACTCAACTAAGATTACCCGTAATTTTTATGAAAAAACTACGATTTACTCCCTATATTTTATGTACATCTACACTATATCCATTATTAAGATAAAATACTAAAATTGGTGGAAAAAAGTGTTAACATTACTAACAATTTATTATATAAATACACACATATATAAAATAAATATCTCACGGTCCGGTTCGGTTAATCCACGGTTTCGTAATGAAAATTCATGGACCGAACCGCGAGTCACGGTTTTCTAATTTTTCAATCCGTGTTCGGACCATTAATCTACGGACAAAATCCAAAAGGTACGGATCGGTTCGGTCCAGTCCGGTTTTACGGTTCACCGGATTTTTTGAGCAGCCCTAGTTTGGACGTAAAATATTTTACCTATTTTCTGGTGTTTGGTTATGTAATATTTTTAATCAATTGGATGAAAATGACTTACCCTTAAATCTTCCGTAAGTTATTTTCCGAAATAAACCCGTTGCCTTCTACTGCAATTCTCACTGCTCAGTTTCCTCGATCGTCAGTCCGGACCCACGTTCAATTCCAATAATTTTATATCTTTCCACCGTTTAAACTCCTCATCTCCCTCTCTACACTATTTTGTTGATTTCCAAAAATATTTTCAAGTGCCAGCCAAACACTGAAAAATAAAAGTTTAAAGTTTGTTTTATAAAAAAATATTTTACATTGTAAAACAATTTACATTGTAAAACATTTTACATCGAAACAAACGGAGCCTTGAATTTATTTATTTATTTTCTATTTCTAAGAAACTTGATTGGTTAAATCACTAAAATTTGATGCATGTCCACGGCAACACCAGTTTTTTTTTTTTTTTTTGGGGCAAAATATAGACATTTAGAGTGTGTTCTACTAACTAAAATAAGTAATAAGTACTTATTTTTTGAATTGAAGATGATGTATTGAGAGAGATGATCTGCCTCGTAAAACGAAAAATAATTACTTAAAAAAGAAGAACCTTAGCGCTAGCACTAGTTCAAGGCAACACAAGATCAGGTAAATATACTAAGAGGCTGTTCCAGTTTCTCATCCTTTTGAAAAAGTTCTTTTTTTTTCAAATTTTAAGTTCAAAAATTATGTGTTTACGCAAATAATTTTCCTACCAATATACATCTTGTTTGATAGTCTCATTGAGATCTTTTATACGGTGCCAAAAATTTCATAAAATTATTTTTCATTTTTATGGTATTTGAGTTTGAAATTTGAAAAAAAAGAACTTTTTAAAAAAGATGAAAAAACTGGAACAGCCTCTAATCACACCATCTCGAAAACAGCTGGACTCAGCCATTAATGCCCCAAGGATCCTGTGGTCTCCATTCTTTGAATGATCTGCAACCAAATGAAAGGACTGCATTTTTTTTCTGGGTAAATGCAGCAAGAGTTAGGTTTCTGAAATGAACAAGTAATTTATTGATGGATATAACCATATGTATTCGCTGCACAAATAGAAGCATACCAGTTCCATCGCAAGAAAACTAATCTCAGATGTCTAAAGACAATGTAAACGAAGCTAAACACTAGAGAGCAAGGCAGGCAGAATATGATAACCTCGTGTCACAACATTCTTCAGATTCTCCTCTTCCTTGCCATCTACTGTCTAATCCTCTTCATACTCCGCTTCTTTCGAGTTTCTTTAGCTTGCTCTTCTTTAGGATCTTCTAACAAATGCCACTTACTATCCCCTTTTTCCTTAATCATTATCGTTGGAGAGGCCAAAAGAAAATGTTCCACATATGTTGCTATCCCTCTTTGCTCCTCGTTTTCCCACTCGTAGCCAGTAGGTTTAACCAAACTTTCCTCATAGGCAACTGCCACCAAAGAGGTTTCGTGATTGGATGGCTTAGGAACATCCCTATCCAAATTGCCATTAGAATTGTACACGTCAACATGCCCACTATCACACCCAATGTGTTCTCTCATTAGAATTTTACCATCTTTTGTATAACATAACGGCACGAACATACTACAAACCATGAAGGTCTTATTAATGACGAACCTAACGTTTCACGATTTTTGCACACCGTATGCTTCCATCACCCATACTTCAGCATTGCGTTTGCGATGACGAATCATACAGAGGCATCCATCCAAAACCCCCAACCCAAGCAAAAAAAATTTATCCCCATCCTTAGGCGGCTTTGGCATTGGTACTTTTTTGAATTTATCCACCCGCGGATCAAAGGAAAAGATACATTGGGGCTTAATAAAGTTAGTACTATTACAGGCAAACCAATGAAGTTGTCCGTTCACAACTGGCCCTGAACGGATTGTGTGTTTTTTATAAGGGAAGCGAACCTCTTTCCAATACTTTCTTTTCAAATTCCCAACCATTACGAATTTATCAAAAGCCATGACGGCCTTGTACCCATTAGTAGAGGAATCATAACAGAGCCCACAAGTAATTGCACGACGAAGCATCAACTGATGGTATGACAAGACTTCCTTGAAATATCCGTTCAGTGGATTCCATAAATACAAATTCTCCTTAAGCCCCAAAAGAAACAACCCATTACACGAACCATAGATTTTAACATCACTATGATGGAGATGCTTATTTTGTTCCCATGGTGTTTGAACCTTTTCCACATAGCATTGTTGGTCCATGGAGCGAAAGGAAATGGACCAATCACCCAACCTGGACATAACAAGAACCTTTTGTCTTTTTGATAGGGGTATTAGGTTTGAGTCAGATATCAAAGAAGACCACGGTTTGGAAACGCACCTGAATCGACAGAGAGAATCATGGGGTAATCTTGAGAGAATTTCGAGGATAATTTCTTCTGGGATGTTTGGGAAATTGTTGGGATCCGATTTTAATTTGATTTTCTTGGTCGTTTCCCCAGGTCTGCTGCTTCTTCCTCGTCGTTGCTCCATTCTTGTTGAAAACCGTTTAGCTAGGAGACTAGGGTTTTCATAAACTGCTTTTATAAGGACCGATGATGCTTATTGTGCTAATTAAATTGGAAAAATTATTTATTCTTGCCCGCACATCAGCTAAATTGGAAAAAAACCCAGAAAAATTATTGGCGATTTGAGTCCCCATATCCCTCGAACACCACATATTTCCCTCACTAATGCCATGCTTTTCCTAATAATTTTAGACAATAAATTATGGTATTTTAGTTTGTTATTCACACCAAACAATAAATTTTGCATCCCATTTACAATTTATTAGTTATTGGAAATAACTGGACGTTTTTTAACAGTGGTTTCTCAACAAACTTGAAAATTTTCAAGTACTTATTAGTTAATGAAAACAACTTGACATTTTTTAACAACGTATTGATTGGTGGGAATAACTTAACATTTTTCAATAACAATAAATAATCCTTCAGTTATTGCCTACTAGAAACACCCTCTAAGTGTGTATAAATTTCATACGAAGCGTTTTACTTTGATCCTGCTTTTAACCATTAATTTTTCTTTAAAAAATTACTAGCCGATCACATCTTGAAACTTATTGATCTTATAATATTCTAGATCAAGAATTTTTTACAGAAACTTAAGACCAGATAAAAATGAGATCAATAATTCTACAACCACACCCACTTTACACACTCATACACACACTAGAATGTGTAGTTTGTGTGGAGGTGTGTATTTGGGTGTGCGTATGGATGTGGTCTTAGAACTACTCAGAGGAGATACTTAAGACCAGAAAAGAAAAAAAAAATCTCGAAACAACTAGAAACTAAAAATTATAAGTACTTTGATCGGAAAAAAAAATTGATGTTGCAAAGTTCTTCTACCTAAAAAGTATAGAATATTATTAAAATTATAAAAAGGTTAGTACTAAAAATCAAAATCAAAATTATGTTATGCATTTATAATGTATAATTTCTAACAAAGTTCTAATTTGGAATAAAATGGCCACAGAAAAGCAGCTACATTTTTTAACTTTTATTAGCAAATTATTACATAAAAAATAGTTTGCAAACTCCGCACATTTCTTGATTGATCTCTTTCCTTATTATTACTAGTGACATTGTATTCGTTGATGCACAGCAGCACAAAACATTCCAAAGAAAGGAATTTTTTTCCCGTTCTCGGTGCATTGAACTTCATTCGTTTCCAGTGCATTCAACGGACATTTTTGTTTTTATTTTAGTATGACATATATGGATGCTTCTAATCTCTATGACATATATAAACTGTGAAATTAATGTACACCAATCTCTAGGGGTGGTCAAAAAATCTGGTGAACCGTGAAATTGGTCCGCACTGAATCGATCCGTACCTTTTGAATTTTGTCTGTGGATTAATGGTCTGAACACGGATTGAAAAATTTAAAAACCGTGACTCACTGTTTGGTCTACGGATTTTCATTATGAAACCGTGGATTAACCGTGAGATATTTATTTTATATAAATACTAGTGGATGCCCGTGCCTGAAGGCACGGCGCAACGTGTTCTTGACCCAAAAGTGAATAGAATTAGAGAAAATAGAAAAATAATAGATGACAATAGGTACCCCGTTTTGTTAAATGTCAAGTGAGCCTGTCCATGTTAAAGCACAATCGAAGTCCAAGAAAAATCAAGCTCAACGTAATAATTTATTAACTCCAACACGTGCAATAAGACCACATGCGCGCCCCTACACATTTTATAGGCACAACACAAACAATGATGCCAAAAGCCCCAAATTACCTTGGCAGAGAGGAGAGTCGAGTAACCCATAGCAGCTATATAGCAATTACAACTTCACGGCAATCATCAATAAAGTAATATATTCATATCATCAAATTATTGGGACTAACACATTCATATCTCTTTGAGGCATTATCGGTGTTGAGTTCAACTCTATGCAAGTGGACGGTGGAGCCCCAAAGATTAGTTGAGGTGCGCGAAAATTGACTTGGACATCTGAATTATCAAAAAGGAAGCACATGAAAGGAAAACAAAACTGTTCTTTTTTTTTTTTTTTACTCCCATTAACAAATAACATCTTGGACTGCAAAAAAAATTTAGGTCCTTACCCTTGAATCATTAAGGATTGACCGAAACCGACCATGGGTCAGAATTATAATCAGAACCCCAACTATATTTGTAACGTCCCAATTCGGGTCGTTACAATATTGATCATAATTTAGCGAATCAAAATCTAACCGACAACCGGTCTCAAATTTCTAATCACACAATTAACTCATAATAAATAGTAAAGCCTTCATTATGGATAAGAAAGATTTGTATTAACAAAGAACTGGAAGACATGTACAATTACGCAGGTCATACACCAAGCAATACACATTTAAGAATATAAAACTCAATATCATCGCAAACCAAACCACTAATTCAATTAACACTAATACTGTCATGACCATAGAAAAGCTCCAAAAACAGTATCGTGGATTTAGTGATTGCCCATGCCTAAAGGCAAGACACAATGCACCAATAAAAAAAAAAAAGGCGCGACAAAACATTTTTTATTACAACTTAAAAAAAAATTATCCATGGAGAGAAACAATGTACTTCTCCAGACAACATGACACGAAATTGCATTAAAACATCTAACCTAGAGAGAGGGAGAGAATGTGTAGACACATTAGAATAACGGAAAAATAAAAAGATTTGATTACCTCTTGTTTTGACAAAGCAGAGGTAATGACCCTCTCTCTTTCTCCAATCAAGGTAGGAAGGAAGCTAATTTGCTTACGAATTAGATTATAAGGAAAACTTAGATTCATCATTGAAGGAAAACGTATGTGAATGCTACTCCGTTTTAAGGAAACAATGTAATTATTAATTTTAAAAAAACAAAGAATGTTTCCTTTTAGTGTATGAATCAAAAAATGTTTGTTTCCTTTTTGAATGTAGAAAAATCAACCTAAAAGGAAATTATTGAGTTGGATGTAGGAAACTTAAACAGGAAAACCTTTTTAAGGAAACAACGTAAAAGCAATCAATTGAAAAGATTTGCTGGTCATAAGGTTAGGGGAGTTTATATTAGAAAGTATATTAGGAAGTATTCTCTTGATCGGACGGCTACAACTAACATGAAATATTGATCGGATGGTTGTAGAGGGTGCTGGGTTTATATGTATAGACAAAAACCGCTCTGTTTTATAATATAGATATTTGTGTGTATATATATAATTGTAGTAATGTTAACACTTTTTTCTACCAATTTTAGTATTTTATCTTAATAATGGGATATAGTGTAGATGTACATAAAGTATATGAAGTAAATTAGATTATTTGATTTATGAAGTAGGTCTTTGGTAGTTTATGTAACAAGTACTTTCTAGTGGTGTTAAACTTAATTTTGAGGGTAACTTCTTCCCTTTTAGTGTGAGATATGTGCTTGACTTTTATTTTTGTTAAAATCCGTGGACAAAACTGTTACTGATTCACGAGTCACGGATTGAATTGAAACCGGACCGTAGGACTTTTGGTCCAAATACGAATTTCATTTTGTAAAAACCATTACTAGCTGTTCAATCCTCGAATTCTTAAAAACCCGAACCGAACTGGACTGCGAGCAGCACTAGGCAATCTCTATGCCCCACAACAGGTCAAGTCCGATATTCAGTAAATATACCGTCAAATTATAAGTACACTAAAAAAATGTATTTTTTTGAAAATAAATATTTAGTTTTTGAATTAAAGATTATTTATTGTGAGATATTGACTTATTTCATAAAACGGGAAATAACTACTTAAAAAATAAAAAATTTAGCGGAACGGAGCTGAAATGCCTTGTTCGTTTTTTGTCTCAAAACCCTAGGTACGATTTTCAATTAATTTTCTCTATCTACCACTCTCCACTCACTGGTTTCTTTTATACTTACAAGTCTGAAATTTATTTCGATTTTTTTTATTTTTCTTAACATTTTGACGTAATTTTAAGGGTTAATCTTTCGTTCCTACATGATGAATCGAAAAAATATAAAAATATGTACTGATGTTGAAATAAAACGTACCCACGCCTCAAAAGATAGTTTGATATTATTTCTCTTTTCGTGAATTTTTTTTTGTTATTAATCAAAATTAGGAAAGGATGATTAATCCCAAAAGCATGAAAGATCCCAAAAGTTGCAAGTAAAGATGAAGAAGGCGACCATTATCTCCGACAGTGTGACCATCGACGATCACCTTGGGAGTAACCTTCCACCGGAGATCGTAACCGACGTACTCTATCGATTACCGGTAAAGTCTCTCTGCCGATTCAAATGTGTTTCTCCCTCATGGAAAACCCTTATCTCTTCCTCCCATTTCGCTCAAACACACCTCCATCGAACCAAAGCCAACCACCACCCACTTAAAGCCATTCTCTTCTCCGGCTCTTTAGATCTGTACTCCGTAGATTTCGCCGACGCGAACCCTACTCCAAAAAAGCTTGATCGTCCTTCGTTCAAGCACATGAGCGGGTCCAGGTCATTGAGCTCTTGTAATGGCCTCGTTCTAGTTTCCGATAAAGGTTTTGTCAACTTCTTGTTCAATCCATCCACTAGCGAGTACAAGGAACTGCCTGCCCCTTTTCCTGAATATTCTTCGGATGATGTCTTTTATCCACCTGGATTGGGTTATGACTCGTACACTGATGATTACAAAGTTGTGATGCCCTTTTCTATTGAAGGGCGAGTACCTAATGATGCCGCTGTTGTGGTTATAGCTGTCTATTCCCTGAAAACTAATGCTTGGAGGACGATTCAAGATTTCCCTTATACTTCTGTGGGATGTCGTAGGGTTTGCTTTAACGAGCGTCTCCATTGGCTATGTTGGAGGACTGGTGGTTTGGATTATTCTAAAGTTGTTGTTGCCTTCGATTTTGCGGATGAGATTTTAAGGGAAGTGCAGATGCCAGCCTCGTATGATCATGACAAGTTTACGCATCATGACATGGTGGTTCTTGAGGGTTGTCTCTCTTTGCTTGTCTGGTCGCAGGTTGGCCAAATTGATGTTTGGATGATGAAGGAGTATGGTTTGAGAGAGTCGTGGACAAAATTTTTGATTGTTATTCCTGGGAGGGGGAGGTCTGTATTGGATGTGTTGTGTTTGTCAGTGCAAGATGAACTTGTGTTGAGGTTGTGGGAAGAGAGAATCAGAGTTATCAGAGGAAGCGTAGAAGATGACGGGGAGAAACTAATTCTGTACAATCTGAAAAAAGGAACACAGAGGGAAGTGGTGGTTCCTGGCATTCTAACTAAATATGTAGTTGGGGACCACTACATTGAGACCCTTGTCTCTCCTAATCATGGACGGATTTCGGAGACAATGTGAAGCTTCTTCAAGTAGAAGTTCAAAGAGTTATCAGGTATGTTTCCACTTTCCAACATACTCGGTCACTTCTTTTGTGGATTAAGTATTGTATATATATTGTGTCTTATGTGATCTTCTATACTTGAAAGGTTTTTGGAGGTTACAAATCAACATATTCTTTCTTGATACTTACAGAGATGAGTCTGAATTATACACTGCATTGATTAGTGATATAAGTATTTTGATTAATGCTTGATCATACACAAGTTGCTAGGGAGGACTCAAAAACCTAAATCGATGGAGTCTAATGTAGGAAGCATGACTGAATGAGCACTCATAAAGGGGTGTCATGTCCATATATGATGCAGATACTCCTTGGATACTCACTGGCATGTATATGATACTCCGTAAACGTATCCATAAATTGTAAATAAATTTTCTTTATTCTTGAAGAATTGAATACTCTTACGTCATGTTTCCGCCCTTCCATGATATAGAGATATGCCATTTCTTATGCAATATTTTGTTTACTCCGTAGAGAAAGAGTAGTTTTCCACTAATTTAGTATCATCCATTTTGGGATTATACATAGGCTGTTTGAGAATGTTTGTACACATGGGTTGCTGATATGATTGTTCGCCTTCTATTGGCACTTGGCGGTGAAAACATCAAAATCTCAACTCGTTAACAGTCTTCCCCTCTGGACTTAATTGGAAGGAAACTCATTCGACCTATCTCTTTCCTATTATCATTGCCTTGAGTTGAGGTGTTTTTTACTTGGCGATTATCTTTGCATCCCTAACCTCAATCCTCTGTCTTTTATTGCCAATCCTGCAAAGCTTGGTAAATCATTTGGGCTTTCATGAGTACTGGACTGAACTAGTACATCAAGAGAACTCGCCACCTCATAGTCTTTAGGTTTAGCAACCTGTAATGCATAATTCTAGGGCTCTATTTATGCCGTGCAACTTCTTGAGAAATTGAAGTCCTGTTGTGGAAGTGTGGAAGTTGAATTTGATTCTTCATGTGAGAATTAAGTTGGGGTGTGGAATGATTTAGGATAGGAATGGAATCTTTATTCCTTGGCTGAGCAATGTAATGACCATTCCTTATAACTGTGCATGATAGTTCCATTCAAAGTGTCTGCCATTTTCTTTTAATGAACCCAATCACGGAACTGACATTATACTATAGTGAACCTAGCACAAGCTTAAGGTCTTTATCTACTAGACTAGATTAACCTTGACAGGGAACAGGAAGGAGAATTCCATGGGCCCCACAAGTTGTTTGTATATAATCCTAGAGGATATTAAATTTGTTATAGTTATCTATTTAGATTTTAGGATTTTCATGTGTAGTTTAAGTTGTTATTTATCCTATTTTGAGTTTAGTTTAGTTTTCTCATGCTTATCCTTTTGTTATCTTGGAAGAGCCTATTTAAGGACTCTACATATGATGTTTAAGTTAGTTTATGAAATATATGAGTTTGATTATGATTTCGATACAGAGATATTATTACTTCCTTGGACACATAGCCTTTTATCTTTGTTTATTTATTTTCATTAATCGTCCTGCATCAAACCTCAATTTCTTGCCTTTGCCCATTGTGTCCTAGAAAGGTGGAAAGGTTTTCCACTTGAAAAAGTGAATGATGATTCCATACGTAATGTGTATTTTTTATCGTTTTCTTTGAATTAACCAAATGACGGAATCAACATTCCGTTCAAGTGAACCAAACACAACCTTATGTTATTTATCTACCCGATTAATCTCAATTTCTTACCTTCACCTTTTGTGTTCTAGTAAGGAGGAAAGGTTCAGCCACCTATCTTGTCATTTGTGAATGCCATTTATCTCAGCTTATTCAGTGTGATGCTTCCTTCAACTTCAAATTTGATGATACAGCCCTATTGAATGCCAGTGATTTATTGCTGCATTGGCTAATCTATTTAAACAATAATGGCAACTGGAAGTATTGAGTTAATGTTCAAGTTTCAGCTTTCTACTACACACAGCGCTTCTAGCCATCTTTTTGCCATTTTCCTGGCTATTACTCATTGCTTTTACAGCCCCTTTGGATGATGAGAAAGGATGAGAAAAGAAAACAGAAGACAATCTTGCAACTTATTTGGATGGTTAAAAGAGATGAGAAATGGTGAAAAGGATGATAAATAGGGGAAAAAAGAAAAAAAGATAAAGATAAAGATAAAGAAAGATGAATCTTTATTGGTCCCATCTCACAATTCACCAAATTGCATCACTTTTGTTCAAGTTCCAGAAATTCTGCATTTTTATGATATTACTGTGATTTCCTTTGGTATTTTGTGTACACGTTGACTAAACTTTTGTAGTTGATAAAGGAAATGTTAGACTGTAGGTCCTAGAATCCTTGACATCTTTATTTCAGTCACTTTAGAATTTTAGTTTTAACGTTCAAATGAATGTACGCTTGTAGCCTCAAGCCTGTCTGAGTAGTTTTGGCTTTTGGGCCAACATGTTCGATTTAAGCCATGTTTCAGTTTATTTGCCAGAGTTTCGAATGAGTATCTTCGGGCATGTTCAGCTCTGTTATGCAATTGATATGTAATGTACTTGCATTCAACCAGGATGGTGAGGGACGAACATGCAAAGTTGAGCGCGTACCAGACGTCACCAATTCTCTCGAGCAGATTGAAGAGCTAGTGGAAGACTTTCTGGCTTGACATTTGAGACTCCTTTTTGTGGAGCAAGAATTCTGCTACAGCCCCTAAATAACACTACCGTTTCAATGGTATAAATATCTATTGAAAAATGTTTAACGCAACTATCGAATATTATTCGGACAAAGACTACATAAATCAATCCTGTACTAAAAAATTCGAAAAAATCGATGTCCCTGTGCATGTGAGTGCATAACACATGTTCTTAATTATTGAATTAAAGTGGTACCAAGTTCAATTCATATCAATGCACATGCTAGCATGTGATATTATTATTATTATTATTTATTTATTTATTTTTGAAAACCCTTAAATCATCATAAACTTAATCCAATTAATGAAGACGCGAGGGTGACTACATTTAGCGTCAATGTCTCAAAGATTCCCTTAGTTTTCATTACTGTATGTAGTGTAAAAAGGTAGTGTACCTGTGTGGCCCGTGATCTTGAATCTGAGCTCCTCTTCAGTGGATTTTGTGGGTGCCTAGCTTTCTTACCTTAACCTGCACAGGGAAAGCATGACTAACACCTGGCTGGGGGTGTTCCCAGCAAAGTCCTCTGGCGAGAGGATGAGAATGTGCAAAGAGCAAAGCAATAGACTAGGATTTTAGGTCTGAGTTTAGGTGCACCTCTTTGGGGCGGATCCAGATCCTCTCCACATATCCCTCTCCCCACATCTACCACACCTTTGCACCAAATGCTGCCAACACATTTGGGCTCATCATTTCAGACTTGGATGAATGGATTGACTTAGCATGATTTCTGGTGATGTTGCTTTTGATTCTACACCAACTTTCTAAGCTAGTTCTATCATTATGCTTTTCTTTTTTAAATGTATCTGTTTCTTTCGTTAGTGAAATCTGTTAGAAAAGGCTTGTCCCTGGACATTGAATAAGGCCGTCCTTGTCTGTTTGTGCGGAGGAAGTCTTTGGTTCCCGGTGAAATCAACAAGCAAAGCAATCTGTCCTTCCTGTTTACTAAGATCATATTTTGTAATGCACTTTGATTCTCTATGACCCAGAAGGAAGAGTGAAGAAGGAGAATTTGCTATCTGGCGTAGGCATAACTTTCGCTTGACATTCAGTCTTCTTTCTTTGGAATGCTGGAGCAGTCCAAGCTAGTCGAGATCTTCATAGTAGTTCTTCCAGTTCTGGGATACTAGTTTCGGGGAAAGATTTAGATGAAATTAAAGGATTAAGTACAAGAAAAGAAGGGCCAAGTACTAATATAGCAAGCTAGGTATCTTTAGATAGAACAATGCCCAGTCCCGCTGGTGGCTGACTTGGTCACAGAACGTCATCCACAGGACACTCTCGATTGATCCGATCGTACCTACTTACGGCTTCTTACCCAATCAGAAACACAGCTCTCCAGTGACCGATCTATCAAAGTTTCATTTCCCGGGAATTTGAATTGAACTTCTATTCATTCGTTTCAAGAAAGCGGCCGTTCACATCAGGTTGTTGATGAAGTTGCTTATACTTTTCTTTGTTGAGATTGGGTTGGTCTTCCGTGTACCTGAGTACAAGATCGAAAATAGACAACCTTGCCTTTGAGGATTTTCATAGGTATTCTCGGTCAATCAAGTCAGTTGCGGAATCAGAGCATATTAGCAGCAGTATTCTCCCTTCACAGTTAAACTACGTTAGGAAAAAAAAAAAAAAGAAGGTGATGTAAACAAAAAGTTAAGCTGTTGTGCGCTGCTGGACGATTCTGCCAGTGCATTCTTAGATTGTCGGGACTCGTTTTGGGGCTGCTGTCAGGTGGTTCATGCTCCCAGAATGGTTTTTGTAAAAATTTATACTTGGTTATAGATATTAGAATGTCTTTTGTGGTCTTTGCCTAGTCTTTTTTTTTTTGGTCAAACGGAAATTCTTTGCCTAGTCTTCACCTCTCTGTTTTATTGTTGTTTTAGTTCTGTAGTTGAAGGTTTCTCATCGCTTTTTCTAGTTTTAGAAACCTTTGCATACATACATTAACAACCCATTATGTCCTTGTGGAAACTAGTTGTGGGGTTATCTTAAGTGTGCGTCTGCATTGCTGTTGTTGGAGGCCTGGTTTCTTCACGGTTGTTGCTTTCGATTTGATTCATTTGAGGGATCCTATGTCTGAGAGGTTCGTCTCTCCTAATCACGGAGGGATTGGGATTTGGGAGGTAATGAATGAGAAGCTTCGATAGGTATTTTAGGAAATCTATAAATACAGTTTATATCCATACGGTATACCGATACTCCTTGGGTACTCACAGGTGCACATTTGGTAGTTTCTAAATGTTCCCATAGACTAAAGAATCACATTTCTGGTTCTTGAAGAATCGAATCCAAAACCCTTAAAACACAGTTTCGGGACTAAAATGGTTCATGTCCCCATTACCTCTTCTTCCCCATTTGGCCATCCGTTTCGTTGCCAAAGGATACAGATCCTCGCAGAAACAGATTGACCCCCGGTTCTAGGCAAAATGAAAAACAACTACTGGTTGAAACCTAAGAAGTACTCAATTCACGTTCGTCCACTAAGATTGAAACTTGTTCTTCCACCTATCTCAAAAGAAATCTGTTCCCAGTTCAATTTGCTCATCACTGAATTCCCAGTTCAATTTGCTCACCACTCAATTTGCTCATAACAATAGAAGGCAAGCATTGCTGATCAAAAAATCAGAAAAAGAAGAAGAAGGCAAGCATTTAATTTGTTAATTACAACTGAATCGAGTTTTCAAATCAATGGCTTTGATAATGAAGCTGAATGCGGGTCTTTGGTGAACCAAGGTATATTAGCCCATCATTCGGCTCATTGTAGGCGACTGATGCTGGCAGCAAAGGAAGCTGCAATGAGGGAGGTGCATAAATGGCAGCGCGGGCTTTTGGGGAGAAACGAAAACGCACTTGTGGCCCTTGCTTTAGGTTGGAGATTTTGTTGTTTTCTCTTCAATCAAGACGGAACGCACCCTTTAATTTTATCGGCCAAAAGATTTTACTTAAAAGAACTCGACAAGGGTACACCGAGAAGAAAGAAAAAACACATGTTTCATGATATTGATACACGAAGCAAAATGTTATAAAAAAGAAAAGAAGAAGAGCTAATAGTTGAATGAAGAGTTACAGAAATTAAAAAGGCCATGAAGCAGGGCTGAGATTTTGATGAAGACTTGGACCCCAAAACCGAAATCAAACAAGGCCCAAGACCTTGATGTATTGGTTCATCTCGAAAACCTCACTAAAAAGAACAAACATGCAAAAA
>BPLS01010890.1:0-11927 GCA_019656275.1 Rhododendron kiyosumense | reverse complement strand
TAATGGGGTAGCTGACTCGTTAGCCAAGCATGCTGCAACAACTCAAGGGCGTTTTGTTTTACATAGTAGTGCACCTGATCAGTTTTGTTGGAGACTTTGTGTAAAGATTAGTTCGGGACAGTAGCTCCTCGTTTTGTAAAAACGTACAAGACTTGTAAAAAAGTATAAGTTGAGCTGTTTGGTTTTAAAAAAACAACTATGACTTCATATGTAATTAATACTGTGACTTAATTTTGTATATGGCGGTTGGCTCAACGTTAATTTGGTTGCAATGTAAAGATAAGGAATGCAACACGTACGTCAATGGGCTAATTGTCTTGCTTATCCAAGGCCATTTAGCGGGGGGGAAAATCTAAAACAAATGGTGGGAATTAAATTGAAATCCTACAACCAAGACGTAGAATGGGTGGCAGAAAATATGTTGGCGCCACTTGGTGGGGCGGTGTTCTAATATTTGTAGGCCTATAAAAGTACAGAGAAAGGAAGAAAGGGCGGCAAGGAACGAGTCCATCAATGCAGTGGGGCGGTGGTGGTAAGTGGTAACAGGGTGGAAGTAGACCCTCCTCTGTTAAGGCAATGGAATTAAGCGTGGAAGAACAACAGGGTTTTAAAATGTGATATCGCTAAACTTAATCGTATCGGTGATAAAGCCAATTACATATCGGCTAATGTCGGACCGTATATATTGATGCGTTAGTAAAACGGCATCGGAGGTCCAAAATTCCATGATGTACCTGCCATTATTTGAAGCCCTGAAGGACAGCTGGGAATGGCCCTGTGGGATATGTGCTTGGCGCTGGGGTTTGACTAACCATGTGCTAGTAGGAAGCTGGTTTCTGAGAGGAAGGTCAAAGTCGTTTGCTGGGAAAGGGTTCTCAGCGTTATTAAAAATTTGTTTGGATTTGGAAGAATCTGATTGCGATAGGAGTCAAGGTATGAGTCATGAGTTCCTCTAGGATAAAGAATTAGCCAAATGCTAGAAACAAGTGGTGCCCGGCCGATCATCTTTCTCTCGCGTTTCAAGACTCGTGGCATTATTGTCACCCTTTCTTCTTTAGTGTTTATGTTTTCTCGTTAATTAAATTATATAGATCTTTTAATATCATGCGGAAATTCTAATTCCGCCTTTGAACAATACTAGTTCCTCAGTGAAAGTCAAAAATGAATTTGTAGAATATATCTAACATTTTTTAAATAGAGTAATACAAAAAGGACCCGCTTCTTTGCAGATAAGCTGCTATAGTTTAAACGTAGTCGTTCACTTTGACGGTCAATAATTTAGATTTGTTGAAAGTACCCTACAAGTAATGTACAATTTTACCGTTCTCTGCATCTTCTTCCTCCAACCTAACCTATGCAGCAAAACATCATTCTACATTCACCGCAAAAAATGAAAAAATTTCCCACCACCATTAGAAAACCTTTGTATATAGTTAGATTTCTTTCACAGGCATTATCAGAAAGAATATAATCGTGCATTCCGATAATTCATTCACACCGTTTGTCCGACCTACAATATTTATCCTAAATTAAGAAAACTTTGATATCACCAAATTACGCGCTATTCCTTCTTTATTATTTATAGGGAAAAATGAATACATTGTCTTAATACAAATACTATTCAAGATATAAGAAAATAAACTACATAGTTACACATTTGGATCAGAACAACATATATGCGTTTCTTCTTATACGAGAGTCTTGCATGTGGAGGTTTTTGGGTCCCACATCGCCGGCAGCAGATACTTGCGCCCGTTAACGCCCTGCGCGTTATAGCTTGCACCCGTAGCCTTGTCTGTCAAAACTGAACCTGCATATCCCGGGTAAGCGCCGGAGCCAAATATGCCCGTGCACGCTGACACAGCCTCTAAAGGCGCCGTCGCAGGGCCTTGGAAGTATCCATTGTCGAAGGGATTCGTCACTGTACCCGCCAGAATTGTTGCCAAATTGATTACCATTCCGTCAACCCCCACGTCACCGTTGGGAGCCACCAACGGTGGAGTCTGGGGTCCAAACGTGGGCTGGTGGAAAGGCCAAGCACACTGACCCGGGCACTGAGTCATCGGATTGCCCACCCACGCGTAGGCAAACTTGCTTTGCGCGTCTTTTGGGTCGGTTGAACCGGACCCGTGGGTCCCACAATTGCTCATACAAAACCGGTCGACGACAACATCCGCTGCTGTGCACACAACATTGATGGAACCCTTCGTCGGGGCTTTAGAGGCTAAATGGACTATTTGGGATGATGTGAGTGATTTTCCGAGCGAGCAGTTCTCGTCGAGGACTTGTGTACCGAGGACAAGGTTGGACGACCCGTCTTTGTAATTCTCAATGGTTTGCCACCAAGACGCGACAGACGGCGGCGCATCTGCAGAATTCATCGATTGGATGAAATCCGCAATTATGGAGCGTTGGACGGGGGAGAAACTCCCGTACCAGATGAGATTGACGGTGACGGTGCCTTTAAGAAGAGGGCCGTTGTGGTAATTGAGTACGAGCGGCTGCTGCTGGAAAAGCGCTGCCAACTTGCGAGTTGTGGCAAAGGAAGGGTCCGGGAGAGCAAAGAGAATGAGGAATACTGAGGCTAGGATGGGGAAGTAAGGGGTAGTGAAAGTCATCATTTTTCAAAGGTAGAGTAGATGAAAGGAAATCGAATTTGAAAGAAACAAACTTGATTTTGGTGTGAGAGAGAGTGATGGTGTTGGGGGGGTATTTATAGGAAGGAAAGTGAGAGGGGGTTTTATGCAGGGGATCGATAGAGTGTGTGAAGAGTGATGACAGCTGGGATTGGTGAATGGTGGTGTTGAGAAAGTGCTGGGGTTTGACTAATATGTATCCATGGGGCCTGGGGGTTGTGTTTTAATTAAACTGTGGGGGCTGATTCTTTTGCCAGTGGGTGTTGTTGAGTTCCTTTCCTTTCCTTGGCAAGTAGGAAGCCTATACTGTACTGTAGCTGGTTCCTAAATGCAAGGTGTTTGCTGGGAAAGGCTTTTTGTTGCATTAATAATTAAAGATTGGATTTGGGATAGGAGTCAAGTTAAGAGTCAGCTCCTCTGTTCTGGAGAAAAGAATAGAATAAGCTAGTCGAAACACAAACGTGTCCATTTTACAGCATCCAAGTCGGCCAACAGTTTATACAAAGAGCACATCAAGTTGGGAATCCAACCAAAGATTAAATGCAAACAAAAAGCACCCTTAATGAGAATGAAACCCAACGAAAATATATACTTATGACCCAAATCCTCATTAATTTGTCAGCAGGTAGGGTCAACATTCAATACCGTCTTTCGATCAAACAAACTCAGATTAACAGAATAGGGACAAGAGTTTGCAGGTGGGGGCAACACCCAAACACCCGTCTTTCGAATGAGCAAACACGGGTCAAAAGCCCTAAAAACTAGGTCGGTTGCCATAGCCTTAGCTATACTCCGGTGGCAACCAAAAAGGCCACTTTCGTCTTTTGACGACTTAACTGGATCATCCCATGTCAGATCTACAACCATGCTACCATCATCACCCACCGAACCTTCGATCTATGGCCTCCGGCCGAACCGTCCATCTGTGGCCTCCGACAAAGAAAAAAAGTCCAAAAATCTTAGCAGAATCCCAAGCATAAGCCTAGCTGGTTTCTGAGAAGAAGGTGTTTGCTGAGAAAGGCTTTTCAGCTTTATTAAACAATAAGCCAGACTTTACGCAAGCGTGTCTGTCCATTGACAGCATAGAAGTCGGCCAACACCACTTGCACAATAATCAGAAGAGCGAGAGCATTGACTTCAGCCTATCTTGCCACAGTAAGCTAAATTGGCTCATTTGGAAGAATTAGTCCACGGTAAAATAGTTTTTATTTAGAAAAAGTACACCAATAAAACAATTTTCCATACAATTTTTTTGAATTTTTTTGGCATAAGGCCAAAATATGTTAAGATACTTTTATAGTAAAGTTTTAGGGTGCACTTTCTTATTATAGAATTTTAGTGGTTATAATGTTTTGTTTGGATTGATATTTGAATTTTTGTTTGAAAAATAGTAGAGGTAATAAGTGGAGAGAGATAGAGAGAGAAATGTTAAAAGTATGTGGAATCTAGAGGGAATCTAGGGAGAATTTTTTGAAAAATTCTTTTTAAATTGTAAAGAGAACAGGGCATAACATTTTGATATGATAACCTAAGGTTTTAGGCACTTTTATAGGTTACCATAAGGTTTTAGGCATTTTCATGTGGTACCCTATGGGTTTTAGGTACTTTCATAGGCATATTTATCAGTATTTTGATTACAAAAAGTGTTTGTCCTTGCACTCAAAAAATATAAATATGAGGAATTTTTTGCTAAGTCTCCCCTCAATTTTTTTATTTTATTTACTTTTTTTTTCAAATTTGTTACTTTCGCGTTAGTTTTTTTTTTTTGTAGATTAATGATTCGTTTCAATGAGAAAAATCAAAAAAATAAAACATTATGATTGAAATTCATATTTTTGTATATAGACAAAAATAAGCCACTCTATAGAGGAAGCTATAATTCTCAGAACATCTTCTGTATAATCATTATCACAATCTCTAGAAGAATTTTTCATTTGTTGTCTCTAAAAATCTTTAAGGTTCATATTGGTCCTGAGAGACTTGTTCCTTCACCTTATCTTCATATTTTACTTGAGGCATTTCAACATCCGTCATATTATCAGTCTCATCCGTCATATTATTAGTCTCAACTTCATTTTTCAGGACGTTGTTATTATTATTATTATTATTATCTTCTAATTTTTCGAAATCTTCAAGGTGAATGTGTTCCATTTCCACTAAAATTCTTATTTTTCAAGTATTTATTTTTTTCTTTACGAAACAGGTCATTCTCTCATAATACAACCCCTTTAATTCATAAAATAAGTACTTATATTTTAAAAAATAAGTACTTATTTTAGTTAGCGGAACACACCTAAATTGATTTTCTCACCTTTAAGAATTGTTTCTTTTAACCCAGTTCCACTAACTAAAACAAGTTACTTATTTTTTGAATCAAAAGTGATGTATTATGAGAGAATGACCTGTCTTGTAAAACGAGAAATAAGTACTTGAAATTAAGAACCTTCGCGGAAAGGGGTCTACCAGCTTTTTCTTGGTTTCCCAATTTTGATCTACGGGCCCTAATACCAATTGAGCTTCTTCTGGCCCCCTTACAATATATGAATAGGTGAAACTTAGAGGACTTTGGTTGAAAAGGAAAGTTATGACCTTGTAGGATTCTATTTTTCCATTTTTTTTCGTTTTAGATTTCTTGTATCCCACACTTTCTCTTGTATAATTTTGATTCAACCTAATTCGTGATTTTTCAGATTTCTTGTATCCTACACTTTCTCTCGTAATTTTGATTCACCGAATTCTTGATTACTTACCCTGTTCGGTTTTGACCTTGTAGGATTCTATTTTCCTATTTTTTGTCCTTTTCTCCTCCTGGAAGATTTCTTGTTTTGGATTTCTTGTATCCCACACTTTCTCTTGTATAATTTTGATTCAACCTAATCCCTGATTTTTCAGATTTCCTGTATCCTACACTTTCTTTCGTAATTTTGATTCACCAAATTCTTGATTATTTAACCTGTTCAGTTTGAATTTTAAGGGAGATTTTTTAGAATAATGAGTGGAGAGAGATAGATAGAGAAAATTTATTGGGGACTATGCGCAAAGCTTTGGAAATCCAAAACGAGACCAAAGTATTCCAAAATAGTACTATAAGAACAATGTGATGGCATTGCCAAGAGGGGAAAGGCCATTGTTTTGACTTTTCAGTACTTAAATTTAAGTGTACTGCAAATAATTCCTTAGCCTCGAATTAAACGTATGGCATCAATCAAAAACTTCGTTTGCCTTTCCCTCATCTTGGCTTCCATGACGTGTTTGCACTCTGAAGCTGCAGCCGTGATCCAACGGATTCCATCTCTTGTTCGGCTTAATAGCCTGCCGACGGATCATCGTCTTCTTCGGGCGAAAGGTAAATTAGGTTTGACAATGCATTTGTCTGTTTATTCCTTCAGAAAATCTCTATGCACACAATTTTGAAATACAATTCCGGACACATCTGTGTACGGATCCTTTCGATGCATGTGTGCCAATGTGTACTGAACGGTCGCGGAAGCAGTCGTATTTTTAAGTTGCGTGCATAGCATTGCTCGATGAATTTACATTCTTTCATTATCGCGAAAATTAAAAATGTGGATACAGTTTTCTACAATTGATTTAGAATTTGGGAACATGTTTTGATTTCAGCGAAGCTCGTTCCGTTGTTTAGGCTGAAACGCATTTCAAAGAATTGTTGAGATCATGTACATGTTATAGCAAGAGAAATTTGTGATCTATAAACCCAAAAAGACAGAATCATGTTTCATAAATTCGAAACAAAAATGCTAGGTACACTACATTCATGTAGGGTCCACTATGCATCTTACAAAAACACAAAAAAATGTCCATAAATTTAAAAACATTTTTTTAGAGGATCAGTAAAAAACCAGTTCAATCCGATATCAAAGTATTCAAAGGTTGTTCATAATTCTAAACCCCAACCCCAACGCTTCCTTGGGGCTTGAACTCACGCCTCCACTGGGGAGGCCTCGAAACCATGCCAACTGAGCCAAAGCTCGTTGAAGAGGAGTACTCGGTTACATTATGTACACAAAATCCTAACTTTTGGAATTGTTGGACACAAGCTCTATGCATTTGTTAAATATTTGTGTGTTATTTCAGCCTTAGTGATTAAGAAAAATGGTTCGTTTCTTCTCGTAATTTTTTTATTTTTTTATTTAAAATGAGTTCTGATTTCCGCCTTATGTTTGTTCAGGATGCCCAAATCAATGCATAATTGCCTGCTGTATCTGCCTATATTTTAGAACGACGCCGAAATGCATGTCCTGCTGTTACGATAAAGAACCGTTTACTTCTAACGGTGCTCCCACAGCTCTTGCCCCCGGCACAACAACAAGTGACAACGGCCTTAAGAAATAGGAAGTTTACAGAAAATACTTTAAAACACAATTCTAGACACAAATGTGTCCGGACCGCTCTAATGCTCTTAAGAAATGGTGGTGTGGTAGAGTCTGTCATACATGCATGTTACCGTGCACGCTCATATCTTATGTCCTGTATAATTAACGAAATTACTATCTGTCGTTCAGGATTTTAGCATTCATTGTTTCTTAATTTTGTAGCATGAGAACTAGTGCTGGAGATTTTAGCCGCACTACCAAAAAATTGTCGTGTTACGATTTGGTCTACATGTATCTTGTCACGTCCCAAATTCAAAAGTTAAAGAATAAGTGACCGGCCAGTGAATCTAGATCAACCCTAGACTAAACTAAGTAAAACAGTTGCGAAAACTGAAAATAAATACAGAGCGTTTGGATAGATTTTTGCTTTACTTGTGTAAAGATAAGACAATTTGGGTCCCAAGGACAAGGCTGGATGGGCCACCTTCATAATTCCCTGTAATTTGCCACCAGGACGCGACCGACGGCGGCGGTGGCGCATTTCCGGAATTTATCGATAACGATAGAAGTAAAAGACCACACTTCCCTTTCTTTTATGTTCGGAAGTTCCAACACGGAGAGGGAGAGAAATGGGAATTGGAAATAAACAAAAACTGGTTTACTTGAGACTAAAATCCGGCCACCTACAAAAACTCAGGAGTGGACTTGGTCAAAAAAGAATAAGGAACTGGATGGCTGGACCTTCTTCTGGCCGATTTTCCAAAGCGTAGAATGGAATGTTCCGATCCCCAGCACCGGCGTCTAAATTGCCGTGTGACCCCACTACCTTGACAGACGGCGTCCGAGAATACACTTCTGTGATCGTCTCCTTGTGGCGTTCAAGACTCAATGCTCAAAACTCGTTTATGGGCAACGTCGATCTCAGCTGAAATGCGCGCACCACAACTCCGGTGACACGCGCCGCTGTTTAAAATGCCAACCCGTACGATAGTCAAACGATGATCGGAAAAACAAAAAGGGATTGTATCACCGAACTGCTTAAGACACCAGTCCAATCGAATTTTTGAACTTCTTCAATTCAAAAATGGCGGATGTGATCGTGTATGTTGGGTGGTTCCCCAAATTGAGGGAGAGACGCAAGAATTTTTACATGGTTCCCCAAATTTTGAGAGAGAGAGAGAGAGAGAGATGGGGCTGACGGAATTGATGTCGTGTGCAAAAAAAGGGTGAGGGAGAGGGCCAATTTTTTTTCCTGTAATCTGCCGTTCAAAAAAAAATCTGGTGTAATCTATGGGTTTGGGGGAAGAAGAAAACAATGAGGGCATTGTTGTCTTTTCACCGCACAATTTTTGAAGGAAAAACTTGTTTTCTCTGGCATAGGCGAGATAAAGGCGCGTGTAAAACAAAAATTGTTAGTTTGGACAAAAAAAAAAAAATAACGGAAGCACCTTAGTCTCAAACTATGAGGAGGTGAATTGATTATTAGTAAATCTTAGGGAGATTATCTACCAAACGACTAAACCACATAGAAGTAACCCGTACTTTTATCTATGAAATAAATGAGCTTTAAATATTAATTTTGCTACAACATACATATAGCTAATAAGCCTTTATAAACAACAAATACGTAAAGAGAACTTTTTTGGAAAATTGACAAAAGTACTAAGGATGTGAGTGTTATAAAAGGGCAAATTTATATTATTTTTGGATACGAATTGTCATGACTTTTACAATTTGGGAGTAAATTGAAATTATTGAAAATTGCAGTGGGGGCATGGTCTCACTACGGCTCTGCCACTAGGTGTGATGATTTTAATTGGTTTGGTGTGTGATGATTTTAATTTTTGACAACTCAAGTGTCTGGACAGCTTACACGCATCTAGACTAATTTCGGGTGTCTAATCTCACCACCAACTTGAGAGGAGTAGTTAAAGGCAGAACAAAATTTTGTATGGACTGACCTCGAAGCTGTTGATAACATGTGCGAGACTTTGAAGGAAGCAAATCTCTAAGTCTCAGCAATTAATTTTTGTCTAGCAAGATTGTGTAATGTCCAAAATTGGGTGATTTGGGGGCATGATTGGAGATGCTCTAATGCACCTAATAGGTAATAAGAAATTGTATTCGGCTTATATAATTGTGTGGTTTTTTTGAGTGTTGGACAGCTCCGCGATCAGCCCATTTTCTAATATAGTATTTTAATATAAGTTTGTCCCTTCGGGGACATCGGTTAAAGTTAAAATATAGTTTGTTGGAAAACCTACCCTGACACTCGTCTCAAAGTGTCCCTTAATCGTAACATGTTACATTTTTTCAAGGCAAATGTTATACCATTGAGTTGTTAATGTTGTGACAAATAACACCATAAGAAAAAGTGTTTCGAAAAGGCGTGAGATGCTAGACATGATACGGTGAAAATGTTATGCCTTCTTAAGGAATTTTATTTTTTCTTTTGGTAATGTTACACCATTTTGTGGTTTGAAATGTTACGCAAATTTTGTGATTTCTGTTTACATCATTCGTGATTTTTTGTTATGTCTTCTTTTGATTGATGCTATGTCATTGAGTGATTAATAATGTTATAGGGGGAAACAGTATCCTCATTCAAGAGAGGTTGACATGTTCCCTCTTTTTTGTACATCACATTGCTCGGTTAATGTCCAAATTTCGTGAATGTGCCAAATCTTGACTCCTACAAATTCGCCAGCCATTGAACCTTAGACACATTTCATGAGAATTGTTTTATTATCACTACATTTGTTTACTACTAGTACTAGGATCCTATTTTATTACTGGGGATTGAGATCCGTTCTCTGTCTCTCTTAAAGGAAAATAACTGGACAAAATGTCCACAAAACTCGACAACCTGAGATTGCAAAATTAAATAAAATGTGATTCTGACTTCTCAGAACTTGCCTCCTAACAACCTGCACCCACAAAACTGTACAACAAAAACATTTGTGGACAAACCTTACTTTATAATTATCTCCATTTGTCGAAATGTAAAAAAAAGGCTTCCCCAGTTGGAGACCCCTAATTGTAGTTCCATTTGTTTAGAAGTTATCTCGAAAAGAGAAATTAATGGTTCAAATTCATTGTGATGTGAATCTGAACCATTGATTTTTCTTTTCAGGGTACTTAGAATTTTCGTTTACCTAAGAGCAATACAACGTACCCCGACAAATGAGTGGTTTCTTGGTAAGATCCTCGTTGGCCAATTCAGAGAAACTACAAGTTGGATATACTGAGCACCAAGGGGTTGACCAACCCAACTACTGGGCCACAAACTTGGACGTGGATAAGGCCCAAGAGACCATGCCTAGGGCCCCAATATTTGTGCACATAAAGGCCCATTTCAGTGGATGGACTAAGTACTATTTAGCTTTGCTGTCTTATAACTTATCAAGCCCATAGGTCAGTGGCTAAGTACTAAAGTAGAGTTCCCTTTTGGTGCCTTAATAAGCATGCATCAGGGACTCAGTAGTTCAAAATCTCACGAATTTTACAGAAAGTATACATTATAAACTTTTGTAATTAGTAACACATGTCTTAACGTAACAGGTTCTTATTATGGTTTGCTAGGAACCCCCACTAGCTAGGCTAGATTTGTCGATCCTTCGCTGGTAGCGAGTAGCTTAAATGAACGGCGGAATTACTAATATGCTTTACTTTGACAAAGACTAGATAAGTGTGTATGCAATGAACACAACAAAAGAAATCAAAGATGCATGCCAACGTGCTTCATTTCCTCGTTTAATCTGCATCAATAACTTCCAAATAAGAGAAAAATAGTGAATGGAAATTGCTATGAAGGAAGAAGGGTATTTGGAAGTAAAAACATGCATCGACGTGCATAGGCTGATCAACAACACTTCACAGTTCCAGCTCAAGTTCAAGAATCAGAACAAAGCAAATTAAAGATCTTTTCTGGAATATCCTAAGAAAATTTACAATCAAATACTATCAAATTTCTTGAATAGGGGACAATTTTGCACTCAAGACCCCAAAAATCTTAAGCACGCAGGGTAACATAGACCCTCTTCGACTTGACTTTTGAGGGAGGTTTTTTTAGAGTAATTCCTCCAGTCTTCTTTCTTCGTATGTAACTTTATGTTAGCTGCTTTAGCATGTTTTACTGTATGCATGTCTCTATTTTTTTCTTTGTAAAACTATTGGTCCTGTTGAATTCAAAACAAAAGAGACTGCAGTCTTCTACCTTTCTAAACAACAGCAAGCCTAGCCAAGAGGCCTGGGGAGCACTAAAAGCCCGAATCTACATCCACCTTCTCCCTTGGTTCTCTCAAGTCCATGAATTTAAAAACCAGCCGCTACTAAACATATCGACCGCTACGCTGCGGGTTTTGGACTTCCGATATTGTTACACTCGCTATACCAATGCTATCCAAAAATCACACCCGTATCAGCTGGTTCGTACGTGTGTATCATTTTATTTCCAAACTTTTGCCTACTACATTGCCGCTACGTAACTGCTATACCACCGCTACAAGTCTTCTAGCGCCAAAAATAATTTTAAAACATTCAAGACCACCTTCACGCTACGTATCATACGATACTTCTACTATTGCTACACCAATACCGCTATCGCTATGACCATAGAATTATCCCCTCCAAGGAAAGTATAAAATGGCATGTCCTTACCACTTCTGTCACATGTTAAACCAAATAATACAAGAACACCTAGCCATGAACTAATAAGCATTTTGTCTTGCATTCATCGCTATGAGAACGAGAAGATATCAATGAAGAACCTTAAGGAAGTGCATAATACCAGGTTATGATTTCTAAGTTGCTCCCATACCAAAGAAGTGCAAATTGAAAGATCGTTTCAATTTCTACCTGTTTCTGCGTAGTGCCTCCATTCTAGAAGCAACTCTCAACTTGAGAGTTGCTTAAAATTGAAGTTTAGGTTCGGTTCATTTAGTAGACGAATCGAACT
>BPLS01010889.1:0-11461 GCA_019656275.1 Rhododendron kiyosumense | reverse complement strand
TTGTTTGTAATCTCATACGAGCAAGAAGTGCCGACGACGGCAAATGACATAAAAATTGGAATTGTTTGCTTTCGTATGACGCGAATCGCAGTCCGTAACACGTGACTGTAGAGTTCTTGACAGCCTATTGAGGTTTAAGTAGGTCTTGTGTTGTGCAATACTAGCTAAGGGATTTCTTCTTGAGCCTGAGACTGAAGGGCATGGAAATTCCCATCTAGTCCAACATTCTTGTCTTCTGTGTTGGCTCTTGTTTTCTTCTACTCCTTCCGGTGTAAAAAACAAAAGCTGTCCTAATGTCATCCAAGAAATGCCAAGTTTCCAAATTTGGGTACATAGAAAGTTGATTGTTTTTGCAATACGGAGCAATCCATTGTTTTCTTGGAGCATCCGATGAGCCTAGTTCTAGTACCATGTGAGACACCCGACTCAACTTGGAGCCTCTGGCATGAAACTATTCTTCCTTCAAGCAAGGCTTACGGGGTTTTTTTTTCCTCTTGTTGGAATAACTTTATTGTTCCTAACCTCATATTTCACATCCATTCCTAACAATTGCAACTTTTCACAAATAAACGCATCCCTTCACATAGAGTCACAGCTCATGTAAAAAGGTCTCGCAACCTTTCACAAGAAAACCTCTTCCAATACTTTTTCAAAAAACCCAAACCAAAACCCATTAATTATTTTGAAAATTTCCAACAATCCATAGTACCCATGAAGTCTCACAAAACTGGAGGAAAATGTCTTCCAAATTACCAGATGCTTATGGGGAGGTTCTTAATGATCTTTCCTTTTTTTCTTTTCTTTTGTTTTACATCATAGTACTATTGTTCTTCATCAGTCGACCATTTGCTTGGGCAACGGAAGAAGAGTAGATGAATGCTTGTCTGGCTACATAAATTGGATGTATTGATCACTAATGCTATGCTACCCTTTATTATTTTTACTGCTTTGACGGATTCCTAAACCTAAAACCTAAAATAATGGATTGTCTCAAGCGTAGAGTTGGGACCGACGTAGCATAATATCTGATAAGACCAGAGTCGAATCTACAGATATGGTGATGTGTGCTTAACCAAAAACTCGGGTTACTATTATTTAAACTGGCTTTTAGGTGGTAACCTCTTGTCGTTTGATGAAAAGATTAACTAAATTAACCTAGGAAATTGTTTCGTTTTTCATTAAATAATTAAAAAGGAGGTACAGACGTAGGATTTATAGCACTCGCAACCAATCCTATACTTATCTGCTGCATTTGTTGTTTTTAAAAACGTTTGAATTTAGAGAGAAAAAACTACTTTTGAAATATGTGAATCTTTATCGTCGTCGTTCACTCATACGCAGCAGAAGACAAGTTTTGGTCCCCCGTTCCCCGCCACTCAAGGGCTCTGGTAGTGCCTGGATTCATCTAACGAAAGTTCTTTACTAACCTAAAATTGCCTTTTCATTATTATTTCAAAACAAGAGCAGAACATGTCCGGTCTAGCCACGGTATGTTAATTACCCCGTGGCCGTACCTATATAACTACCCCTGCATTGACAAAGGGCTTGCCAAGGAAAGGTTATAAACAACTAAAAGCATAATTAATTATTATTACCGCGATTATTAAATATCAGTACTAGTGCGCGTCAAAAAGGTGTTTACAACGGAGATAAGCCAAAGGCGTTCCGTTCTCAACCTTTAAAGGAATTGCACTAATATCAACCTTAGATTTAAGTTTGGTACGAGAAACAGTCGAATAGTTTGCGAATTCCTACAACCAAACCTCAATCTTTGCTTATTAACGGAAATTATTTAATAGACTAGAAACATATAAACAGAATTGAAACAAGGAATTTTGAAAAAGGAAAGACAGAAAGAGAGAGAGAGAACGGAGAAACAGAGAGAGAATAGTTTTTATTTTACTGCTTTCTTTTGGCTGCTACCCAGCCTCTGACTAACTTTTCCCTTTTGGCTGGATGCCCATGTAGATATACTACAGTGAGGAATACTACAATACAAAGCTGAGTCGGCTGCGAGGGGCGGCTGAGGGAATAAATGATTCAGTGTGGTGTGCACATGGCATTGTGACAAATAAATGAACGGTTGAGATCAATGCCAGACATGATCGAACGGTATGGGAGCCGAAACATGGCATGAGAGTTAAAATCCTTCAATTGTTATGCTAATATTTTCCAATAAATCTTAGGACACATATATTTTTATACATATCTTGCACATATACTTTTATGGGGCTCACCTCGGGTCTCATCAATATGATTCGAATGGCTCATTATTTTTTAAATAATGTTTTAAGAATTTCCATGTAAAATCAACTCAATAGGATATCGGTAAGGGCTTTTTTAGAAATCGCAAAGCAAATCAGACTGTTTCGCTCGGTAATTTCTGAAAAAGCCCTTATTGATATCCTATCGAGTTAATTTTTTTTAAAAACTCTTAAAATATTATTTTAAAAATAATGAGCGATTCGAATCATATTTGTGAGATCCGATGTAAACCCTGTAAAAATATATGTGCAAATAGCATGGCTGGATATTTTCAGAGGCATTAACACCGGTGGGGTCCTTGGCATCCAATCCATTTTCCAACACTTGTTTTCCGTGCAACAGTAAAGGTCCCGCGCGCCCATGCCTCAATGCAATGTAATTGCACATATTGTACATGTGTTATGCGGGAAAGGGGGGGCTGTTGTCCCAGGGGGACAGCAGTGTGCTGTTGGGCCTCATTTTTGGGCCCACTCCGGTCTTGCTCCGATAATCGGAAACATTTACTTTGTAGAGCTCGTCGAGTAGAACAACTCTGTAAAAAATCAGTTTAATTGGATATCATTAAGTGTCTGATCGGAACCTTTTTATCTTGAAAAGAATGGATCCGAAACACTGGATCAAATCCACCTTAACCCATAGACCGAGAGTTATATTGGCTCCGATCAGACACTTAATGATATCCAATTAAGCTAATTTTTTGCATAGTTGTTCTACTCGACGAGCTTTATAAAGTAAACGTTTCCGATCATCGGAGCGAAACCTGGACAGGCCAAAAAATGGGGCCCAGCAGCACGTTGCTGTCCCCTTGGGACAACAGCCCCCCGTTTCCATGTTATGCGATGCTGATTTTGAACTGTACTCCGATCGGAATTTTATGATAACGGTATTGGCCTCAACTCTTGCGCTCACGATGAAGCCAAATTGGATGTCAAAAGACACAGTTTATGTTAAACTATCAGAAAACAATAAAAGTATATCTTATGTGCAATATCATCTTAAAACATAAATAATAAACATACTAATATAATAAATGTGAGAGATTAAACATAAGAATATACAATATTGTGTGCATATCATCTACGTATCCATTTTGTATATTTTGATTTGCTTGCGTAAGACCTGGAACAATTATCTCTGAGCAGAACAATTATCTCAATAACAACAAACGGAGGTCAATGGTCCTCTATTGAGAGCTAAATTGGCTAGTGTTGGGTGCCAAGAAAATAAACTGTTGGTGGGAGAGGTATATATATATCAACTATAGATGAACACAGATGTAGTTGGTGCTGATTTTCTTTCACAGGGTGTTCTGTAATCCCGGAGTAGGTAGTTTGGTGCACTCCTGTATTTTTGCGAAGTAATCTTTGCCTTCGGGCTTGAATTAAATTGACAGTTTAAAAAAAAAAAACTACAGATGAACACATATATTATTGCTCACTAATAGAAAATGTATTACAATCTTTTACTCACAAAGATATCACAAAGCTCAACAGATTTTGGTTGGCTTTAAATAAAAGTTGAAGAGTCTGCTAGAGTGCAAAACAAAGTTTTATTTTTCCAATTACTAGGTGCATCCCGACGTGCAAAAGCACGTCTGTCATGCCCGTTGTGGAGATCGATTTTGATCGTTTCTGATATTACAAATGTGGATGAGCGTAGCAAAAATTGAATACATAAGTTTGATCATAAGTAGATGTCTGCAAAAGTTTTGCTATACATAAATAGCCGTGATTTATGACTATGACTAACTGTACAACTTTGGCTACAGGTTTATCTATACAATTGCAAAAGGGTTAGCATCAAAGTAGGGTTAGTGCAAGTTAGACAAAACAAAAGTCTTTGGATTGCAAGTTCTTCATGCCAAAAGGTTGGGAAGGTATGAAGCTGACTACACACAAAGCAAAAGCTCATTTCATGTAACAACATGCTGACTGAAATGGATCCCTGCAAAACAAACCATGAATTCCTTCATTTCCTCAGCTTCGTATTTCGAAACTATTTCAAAACTTTATTTTACAGTTTAAAACAAAAACCAATCAAAAAGATATGTGCCTTATTTTCAAGAAAACCCATCAATCCTTTGCCAACACTTATTTCCAAGATAACCCATCAATCCTCTGCCAACACAAAATACTTTCATGTTTCTGACATGTACAGATCACTCTTAACCTATATCGTGAGGAAAACAAGAAATGGATTTTTCAATTAAGAGACAAACCTATAGTGAGGATACACATTTATAACTTGTGGATGATCGAGATTAACACTCCTGTGCCGAAGGCGATCTGTGTTCCTGCTTAAATTTTGTGACGATACAAGTGAGGGAAAGGGATCAGGAATTGTTAGTTCTTAGGGGGGAAATCTCATTTTCCATCAAACTACATAATTGTCAAAATTTGGAAGTTTTGCAAAGAGGCAGACTCACAGATTTTAATGATTCTTGAAGGTACTGAACCTGTTCTGCTTTTCTTCATTGTCCATGGCCCCATCTCTGAGAAGCTATTTCTCCATTCCACATCACCACCTAAATGGCATATCCACCATTTCATGCATCAGTTCACATCTCAAAACAAATTAGTAACAAAAAAATTCAACAAGCCCATTAAATTAATTCTAAGAAGCAAGAAAATATTAGGGCCTGAAGAACTATGAACCAAGAACAATGATCCAAGAATCAAAAGATTCAAAACTGAATGAAAAATATAGAAGCAAAAAGGATCAAAGAGCATGTAATATTATTTTTTCCCACTTTCATTTCGCATTTTTCTCAGCAACCAAACAGGGAAGAGAATCATATTTAGCAATACCAATATTGGAGGACCAACCCAAGAAATTCAGAGTCAAGAATCCCAACTGGGTTTAAGGAACAATTAGCACGCCTTCAACCAAACAACTCTTCTCTGTTTGAATCGGCCGCATCGAGCTTCTGGCATAGTCTATCAGTAGCTTGTCCAAACAAGCTAATCACTGCTGCTCCAGACTATAAGTATAACCAGAGATCATAAGGATAACACAATACTTAGAGCGATCTTATCTTAGAAAATAAACTGGAACTAAAATAGTTCGAACTCAAGGAATTTCATAAACTAACAATTTTCAAGCAACAGAGTCAAAAAAGACACCAAACACCAATACAGGAAGGAAAAGGATCAAACCAAACAGAAGCGAACGTATGAAGCCATCATGATACCTTCTAATGCAATGCTGGGACTATCGCACGTTGTCTAACACGCCATATCTCCCCATCAGCTAGCATAAGTCCCTTTCCTGTCACAAATCCTAGAATTTCCGCAAGAATGCCTTGTAAATCAAGGAGTTGTACAGGCCTATTGGAAAATAAAAGCAGATTCATAGTGGTGAAATACATCATATTAAACTTACCAAGAGCGTAGACGGAAAAGTGTAGATCTGGAACACAATCAGCTCCGTGGTGAAGAGCCACATAGTGGATTATCAGGCTTCAAGCGAGAAACTGCAGCAACCAAAACAACTGTAAGTATAACTAAGTTCATCAGAGGATTAAAAACTGTTGAGGAAAAAATGTCTTCTAACCACAGCGTGCTATGGTGTTGCTCTAAAAAAAATATTCATGAATAGCGGGAAAAAAACCTATTTTATAATGAAATCGATAAGCTAAACATCAGAGTTCTTAAGATAACTTATCCACAACTTTTACCTTCCCAATAGGGTTCATATTAAGAAACTCAGGTGTTCTGTTTGAAACCCCCATCTCAAAATTCTGGGTCATCTCAACTCGGACAACACTATACTCTGCGGCAATGAGTGCCCTGGAAGCATTTTTGTTTGTTTTCCCCCCATGCAAGACCTGTAAGATAGACCAGAAAATAGTAAACACACAGAATTACAAAATGTAACAGAAATCGTCACTCAAATGATTCTTATCTCACTCATCACCCCCTAACGTTGCACTTACCAAACCAACCAACCATACCAGACAAAGCGATTATTGAAACACTAAGACAAAAGCAACAAATCAAAACAAATACTCTCTGATTTTCAAACGAAAGAGCCCAAATGTAAGAAATCATCAAAACCCCACACCTTACGAACCCATCTAAGCGATTCCAATGGCACAAAAGCAGATATGCAATACCAACGAAGAAGGGAAAAAATATCGAAAACTACAAACAATAAGCCTCAACCATTTCTTCATACACGAATCGAACACACGCAAAGCGCCTTGACCAACAACCCAAGACACAAGAGACAATAGAAGATTTTTACCAAGAGACGATAGACTTCAACGCGCATGCAGAAATTTCATAAAATCTCAGTTCAAAACCAAGAGACAAGTTTTTCACAAATCGAAACCCAATCCTATAAATTACTACTACACCCAACAATCAGCCAATCGAGCCCCACTGGGTCCGTGATTTCTAACGTGTTTGGAGGGCTTTAGGGTTGATTGAGAGTTTCGATCATCAATTGGCTAGGGTTTTGAGGTGTGCATGAAGGTCGATTTAGGGTTTTGAGCTATGGATGGAGGTCGATTCAGGATTGAAAGACAGATGCAAACCTGGTGGTGGTGCCGCTGATGGAGAAGAGAGGCGGTGCGGTGGTGCAGTGTAGTGGCGGTGGGGCGGAGGGGCAGAGAGGAAGTGGATAGAGAGAGGGAGGTAGACAAGAGAGAGGTAGACGAGAGAGAGGTATTGCGATTCTGCGAAGGAGAGAGAGGGAGAGAGAGAGAGAGAGAGAGAGAATGGTGAAGGACTCCTCTCGGCACTGAAAATTTTCTCCTGGCTGAAAGATGAGCATGTGAGGAGAAATCCCTCGCATGTGAGACGATTCCAACCCCTACTGCCACGTGGCCCGCTAAAAGACACAAGTAAAATGACCGATTAGCCCAACATCACCAGAACACAGTCCTTCAAATCAAGGGTGAAAATCATCCAAATTGAAAAAGTTGGCAAGCGAAAAATTGGGCTGAACTCCCTCTTCTTATAGAGGAGGAGGATAAAGTGATATAATGAAAAATACGTACCTTTGAAAATAAACTTTTAAGGACCTACCAGAGATGCTCTCTTAATTAATGCTCTGAATAAACTTTGCATCGACCTGCGTTGCAAGACATGATCAGGCCAAAAGCCCACTGATTTGAGGGGCCCTGGCCTAAACTAGATTTCACAATACAACATATTAGAACAAACCCCGTGCTATGCACGGGCAGTTGCGGATTCCTTATATTATTTTTGTTTTATTCAAATTCAAGAACGTTGTAACGATATGATCATTAAGAAATAAAAAAGCAATTGTATATTGGCCAATAAATTAGTAGAGCACTTTTGGCATCCACAAGCCCTCCTCACGAAATATCATTCTGTTATAGTATTAAGTCTGTCTACACAGAGAAATACTGCACAGATTGTGCACACATTTTGTTGTGGGGCCCACCACGGTCCCACACAAACGATCCAAGCCGTTAATTAAATGCAAAACATTTTTTCAAGAGTTTTCACAAAAATTCAGCTCAATCCAATACCTACAGATTTTTGATCCAATCACCTAACTTTTCATTATCCAGAAATTGAAATGAAAAATTAGATGATTAGATCGAGCACTTATAGATATCGGATTGAGCTGAATTTTTCCAGAGACTCTTGTAAAAATGTTTTACATTTAATAAACGGCTTAGATCATTTGTTTGAAACCCATGGTGGACCCCATAACAAAATCTATGCACAATATATGCGCGATTATCTGTGTCGTTAGCAGCGTTCTAAATTTGAAGTGCAACCTACGTAGGCATAGCATTACCTAATCGAATATAATGCCATTGTGACTGATAAAATGTGCAACAAATCCAACTTTGATGTGTTGAGCTTTGTTGAAATAGTAGTTCTGGACTGGCCTTTACTGCATGTGGGCCGGAGACCAATCCTAAAAATGGGCCACAAGATTCACAAGAAGGGTTTCCCGTTACCTGGAAATAATTATATATAAGGATCCGTTCGGTTATTATTCTCACCTACGCAGCAGCTCAATATCACCGATTTTGAAAACAAATGCTCTTAAGGGAGATCACCTTATTTTCTAAATGGTGACGCAGCGGAATTCACAAAGAAACTAATTAGCGTAATAATCCAAACGAGATATTGAAAACTCGCGTTTTTGGCAGCAGGTGTGAATGCGATGTGCGCGGGCGTGCCAAGACTTGTAGCGCCTAACTTGTTGTGAAGATTCCCGTGAATCTTGACTTCTATCGTAGAGCGATCGTGTACGACCCAAAGGTTAAAGATCGTAAGAAGGTTCGTGGTTTGCCACACGATTGTGGACTTAATATTTCCTAGTCGTATAGGAAATGAGACGTGAGAACGTGAACTTTATTACTCCGGGATAATAAAGTTTGTACAAGAAAAGTAAAATTCAAACTACTTGAAGAAGTTAGTTCGAATGGGGTTGAATACTAAGTATTCGATAGTCTACTTTGCTGAAAGTAGGAAAGTGTGCTTCGCTGGGAAGACTTTGTTTGTAAGCGTGAGCTTTGATTGGTGTTGGACCCGTTTTCTGCCTTCAATTCTGCTATTTATAAGCAAAACAGCAAACAGATTCAGGCCTGAATCCGGCCTCAGCATTGCACCATAAGCTGCCACATGTCCCACGATTTGCTCCACTTTTCATGCACCCTTGTTCATGGGCAGTTTTCAGAAGTTGATGGCAGTTATACTTGATCATGGGTAGTGGGCCTCTTATTCGTTGACACGTGTCCCATGCTTAGGTAGAAATATCTCCCAACTTCTCCCCCTTTTTGTGCTTCTCACGACACATGGCCAATTGACTTGGTCAATTGGCCTTTGAATTGAAGCAAATACAACTGCCAGAAGCATAACCAATTTCCTACAAAGGTGGGGCCTTGCTCCGCACCTCATTTCAGCACTTTGTTGTTAGCCTAGAACCGTGAGCTATACCCATGGGTCGAACCATCATTTCCCCCATGGGCTAACCCGTGGGCTATACTTTTAAAGGACCTCGGGCCATAATTAAATATGGGCTGCGTGTTACTTGGGCCCAATTCGTGGGCTGCTCCTCTCAAAGATCTTGGGCCGCCATTCTTTACAAGGGTTATGCTTCTTGGGCCCAAATGGGAAAAAACCCATGGCCCAATAATTAATCACCGGTCAAATACCCAATCTTGGCCCAAATTAATTAAGGAATCAATTTAAAATCCAATCACGACTGGCCCGATCCGCGGTGCCAAAAACAGGTATAAACAGATATATAGTACTCGAATCCACGAGTTGTTCTTAAGCCCAAGAAGAGAAATATTATTGATAAAAACCGAGGCAAAACATTGGTTATATCCCCTTTTATAAAGTGTATCCTGAAACCCTAGAAAATAAAGATGAAAAATAAATAATCCCAAAAATTGGGGAAAATGCCAAAGTTGCAAGAGGGAAAGAAAAATAAGACTTTACCAAAGAGAACCGACTAATAAGAAATTACTGTGTAATAGTTATTAACGTTTCCAGAACTTTCCTAAAACGACAAAAATGTAAATTGAAGGCCTAAACGAAAGAATTACGCTGAAAACACCATCGCATGATTTAGGATTGTGAGTATTGACCGCAACGTGAAAATTAGTCAGTCCACTAAATTTGGAACCATTCTATTGATGTCAAATTCAAGGAACACCAGCTGGGTTCCGTCATTGAAGATTATTGATAAGGGATGGCAACTAGCTAGGTTGTGACGCAAGATGCATGAAGTTGAAGGGTGAGTTATAATTGATAATTGGGTTTTGTTGTTCTCAATCCCGTTGGAGAGATTTGGCTTCCATGTGAAAAACCGATCACACCACGTGATGGATTTATCCATTCTATTGATCGTAGTTT
This sequence comes from Rhododendron kiyosumense, assembly GCA_019656275.1. Lineage (NCBI taxonomy): Eukaryota > Viridiplantae > Streptophyta > Magnoliopsida > Ericales > Ericaceae > Rhododendron > Rhododendron kiyosumense. The sequence goes on along the minus strand of BPLS01010889.1, from coordinate 1,346 downwards.
TATCCGACACAAAGATGGTTTAGTGGAGATCTCTTTCAAATACAACAATAGAACTTCCTTGGTCTTCGCCTCATGGAGAAACAAGATATACTTATGCCAAACCAGTTTAGCTTATGTTTCTACTCTTGAATTGAAGTTTAAGTATTTATTCAAGTTTTGATCTTCGGATAGGTTCAATTGAATTTAATAATTTTACTACTTCCTCCGTCCCTTTTTAAATGGCTTACTTCGTAACTCCAACTTATTAAAAAGAAATCATCATTATACCTTTCACATCAATTTTTTCCTTCACTTTCCATACTTATCCATCATCATTACTTACCCATCATCATTACATTTTTACTCACTACTTTTCAAAATGAAATATACTTTTATGAACAAAGTAGACAATGCATCAATTTTTATCCACTAACTTTACAAAATGAATACTTATTAAAGGATGGTCCAAAATGGAATACTGGACTCCAAATATGAGACGGAGGGAGTAGTGCATATCAATAAATATGGAAGTCACATTTTGTTTTTGTTTTTTTGCTAATTAATTTTTTTTTTGGTAATTGAAGTCGCATTTTATTTTATTTTATTTTATTGATTGGCAAAAGAATTTTATTAATCTCCGAACAGAAAGTTACAAAGATTAAACGGAAGCGGGAGGAAAGCGGAATCACAACCAAAAACCTACATCCCAACGATGTTGGCACCTAGGCTAAGGACAATTATATGCCACCTGCTACCAAATAAAAAAAAGAAGTTAGCGAGGAGCCAACCGAAATGATAGGGAAGACCAATTCAACAAGCCACATACACTGCAAATGAACCATCGGAACCAAACGGAAATGGATCTGAGACGGCCAAGACCCCACTGTCATAGATACCAAGCATCTCGAACAATCCGTTGACAGCTTTATCATCAGCATCAGCAAAACAATTGAAGTCGCATTTTATTGCCTAACGTGTTGATTTAGATTGGCCTTAACCTTGGTGTTATTACGGAAGAAATGGGAACCAAAGTGGCAAATTAATTGCCGAGAGTATTTCGGGGAAGAACACGTTGAAACTGGAAACAGGGGAATGGGAAGACTGGCTCTATTTGAAATGAGTTTTTGTTTATTTATTTTTTGGGCTGCCGAAAGTGTTTTAAAAACAAATGAAAACGTAATTTTTGTATTTCTAGAATCTTCGTAAACTAGAAGAATTGATTATATATTTTGTAAACAAAAACAGTAACACAGACATGTTTATGGTGTCGGTTTCAAAAACTATCGGAAACAAAAACTACGGGAAACAAAAATAAACAAGGCATTACTTACTTTTAATATAATTAACGTGCCTATCACCAATGTGTC
>BPLS01010888.1:0-22426 GCA_019656275.1 Rhododendron kiyosumense | reverse complement strand
CTGTAATCCATCCCCGGCGCCACCATCCTCACCCAACCGGACTCTCTCTCTTTTCCATGCCAACATCACTCCTCTACTACAGGTTCATGTGTTTCCAAATTCCCCTCCCCTCGTTTCTTTCTCTTTGTAGACTCTGTTACAAATCGTCCCTTTGAAAAAAAAATTACCTTGACCACCTAGAAATGTATGCAATACACTACAAGCTTGCAGTGATAAAATAGAATGTTGGGTTTGTTCTCCTTGGGATTTCTAAATCAAATCGAAAATGAAATAGAAAAAACAGAATCCACAGATCAAGAAACCCACTCCCTGGGATTCAGAAATCAAGTCAAAACCGAATAAAAAATACCAAATTGAACGACGAAGAGACTTTCGCAACGCAGGTTGGGTGAGGACTGTGGCACCCAGGATGGATAATAGTCACCAGCGGCAAAGCAGAGAAGGGAATATGGATGATTTTTGCTGGTGAAGTGCAGAGGAGAGAGAGAGAATTTGATTTAAGGGTCAGGATTCAATTTGGACAGCCAAACACTGAATAATTTTCCATGCCATCACGTTTTCCTCATCCGCTGCCTTGTCCGCGTGTGGATTGTAAGTTGCCCCCAAAACGGCATCGTTTTGGGAGGCTACAGATTACAGTCCTTTCTGCTCACTGCAGGGACTCGGATTCCCACCAAAACCCCTCTCTCTCTCTCTCTCTCTCTCTCTCTTGGCACAAACATCCTCATTTGTTAAGAGTTCAAAGGCAATTTTGAGAAAATAGAGACAGAGGAGAAGAGATTTTGAAAACCCTAAGTAATTTTGGTGAAATTTAAGTTGTATATATGTCTTTTTCCAATTGTTGTTCTAGACTTCTCATTTTTCTTTGTTTTTTGACTAGTAAAATCAAGTAATATGAAAACCCATGTATCGAATTCGTGCAGTTGTGATGAAAAAAAGAAGAAGAAGATGAACAATAAAGAAAAACAAGACACATACATCAAGATTGATCTCATTAATTAAACTGATTTATATATTTATGTTATTTTAAGTTTCAATATGTTTACGTGATTGTGCATGTGTATTTATATTTTTTTTCTCGCATGCACGATCGCCCCTGCGTGGTGAAGTTTCTGATTCTGTCCTTGATTCAAACCATGATTCTACGTAAAATTAAGAGTAGACAAATTAAGAATCCAAAAGGCTTTAATTTCATACGAACGACTAGTTAACTGTGGAGAACAAGTCAGTCAATCCCTACAAAATTAAATAAGTTAAAGCCCGGGTAGTCACAGTCAGTCAAGATTGTCATATATTGAGTCTGGGCACACGGGAGAATGAGCCTATTACAGGGTATCCCATTCATCCATCTAGAACTAGTGTGCAACCCGTTCGATGTACGCGTAAAATCAATTCATTCTAGCGTTGTGTTCGTTCGATACATGGGAAAATTTAAAAAAGTAGGTTCAAATGGGCACAACGCTAGAATGAGTTGGTTTTGCCCGTGCATCGAACGGGTTGCACGCTAGTTTATATATAAAAGTACAATGCTAGCATAACCACATTAAACACAATTACTGATAGCAATCATGCGTGAAATGATAAAACTGATAGATAATGTCCTTGCAACTTAGAAAATGTTTTAAGAAACTATTTACAAACTATGCAACTGAAAGCAACTGGTAGATGGGTTTACTGGGGTTGGGGTATCCTATTAGAAATTTCGTTGTACACAATATTTTGGGTGACATCATCTGACATACCGGGTTTGTTAACAATCAATATCTTCAAGCTCTGTGGAGAGGTGACACGTGACAGAGCTACATACAACTGACCATGAGAGAAACATGAATTTGGAAGATAAAGCCCAACATTCTTCAAAGTCTGCCATTGACTCTTATTTATCGTCATAGAAAATGCCAACTTGATAGGAAATTGTCTTCTTTTCATTGTGAACGGCGAATGGGTTGAAGAAGGTGATAAGACAGCACGGTGAAGATGGACTATTTCTCCAGCTCTGGAACTTGTAACAACTTTGGCTTCAATTACCTGATTTCCCATCTTAACAACAATAAGGCGAGTGCCATTACATAACCCCAATGATAGGTTGACATTTCTGAGGAGTATTATCGGTGTGCCAACCTTCAATTTCAAGCAATGGTTTGGTAGTCCGGGCAAGTTCAAAGAATGCAAAAGTTCAGGAGGGTGCATGTCTTGATCATTACTTTCATGCTCTGTAGGACACAACTTATCAACACTATTGTGAATCCTCATTTCCCCCGGAAGCATTGCAAGCATAATATTATTGATTTCATCAACATCATCATGCTTAGGGGCTAAAATGGCGCGTTCTTGTAAGTACACTATATCTTGATATTTATTAGTGAAATCAGGGTAGGTACTTTCAATTAACATGTGTAAGCTTCTTTCACCATTTCTTATGATGAATCTTTCCAGAATTTGAATCCAATTAGTTTATTGACCTTCAGAAAATGAGGTTCCCTGTATTTTTCCTTCACCGATTAATTTTATCCACTCTACAAAATCACGTAACTCTTGACGTGTTTGATCAAGGATATCTTGTGCTGTAAGACGCATATTTCTAGTAAGATGCAAAACATGGCAATGATCCCAAATGGTGGAGTTTGGTAATGAAGCGGCCACCGTTTGTTCACGACTACCTTTGGTAACAACGGGTAGTATTTGTCTAAAATCCCCACCAAGCACAAAGAGTTTTCCACCAAATAACCTACTACTTGAACAATGCACAGTACTTTTCAGTATGTCCCTAAATGTTCGGTCAACTGCTTCAAAAGCATAACGACTAATCATAGGTGCTTCATCCCATATTATTAACGATGCTTCTTGAATCAACTTTGCCAACTCTATTCTGAGGTTTATCGAACAACATGAGAATTCATCAGGGTTCAATGGAATTTTGAAACGTGAGTGCGCAGTTCGTCCTCCTGGCAAGAGCAATGCTGCAATTCCTGATGAGGCAACAGCAAGGACTATCTTATTCTTAGCTCAGAATTTCGCTATTAAACTCTTCATAAATATGTCTTTCCTGTTCCACCGCTGCCATACACAAAAAATAAGTCTCCCTGTTGACTGTCGTAAGCTTCAACTATGGTGTTAAAGACTTTCAGTTGATCATCATTCAACCCTCCATGTAAGGATTGGAAAGACTATAGTTCGAAGGTGCTATCATATTGCAGTTCCTCCCTTATAAGCCTGTTTGATACAATTTCAGCTTCTCGAGAAGATGGCAGTGGCATTGGAGAGAATTCTCTTAGTGACCTTCCATTTTGGTTTAGTATATTTTCTATTTCAACTAAACCCAAATTCTTAAGATCACATTCTCGAAGATTTTGATTAACATCACCGGTAAGCCTCCTTACCCTATTCTGCAAATCATCCGTCAGGTCAACCCAATGATTCTCCCACAATTCTAGTGGGTTTGTAACTTCTGAAAACATTAGCATTGAGAAAAATAGATTTCGAAGTTGAGATCCTGATGCCCATGTCGAAGCTTCGGTTAAAGCTGCACCCCATTCATTATCATCTTCCAGTAAACCAAGTGCAATACATGCAGCTTTATATGTTGGGTACACAACACCGTTAACGGTTCTGACATCCTCATAGCATTTCACACCTCGTATCTTGGTAAGCATCATTCGTAAGTAATATCGCTCACCACTATTCGGATGCGCAAAGTTTAGCTGCCCTATACACATTCATTGTTGCCGGGGCTTCCACTCTTTCTCTTTCTTATTCCATACCCCAAATCTAGGAAACTCTTCATAAGTTAAATGATTTGCTGATGGATGATCTATATTCGCTTGAAACCACTTCGTAAACATCGTATCATGTATCCCTGGTTGATTAATAATTTCGGGAATGTTTCCTGAATCTCTGAACAAAACTGATAAGGTTTTCTAAAGAAGATAAAGGGTCCCTAACCTAGCATCTATTTAAGCCTTTGACATTCATCACTCAAAGCACTCAAGTCATGCATAGGTTAGAAGACACTTAGATCTAATACGTGCGTGTTCGGTGTTCAGCTTGAACAACAATGGATGGAGGTTAGTTCGATCCTATTCCTCTGCGTATACCGGTATGGTATTATTTATCTTACAATAGGTGCATTATGTATTGTGGGGTTTTTTTTTTGTTAGAAATGCAAAAATAACCAATGTGGATGTAGAGGTTGTTAAGTTTGATTATAAACTAAATGGATAATCAAATACTGATGTGGCACATTTTAGTTATTGATTTTGACTATTTCCATTGCGGATGCTCTTAGGATCATCACAATCGGATCTATGGTGGGCCCACAAAACAAATATATGGTTCACAGAGATAATTAAGCATGTTCTTTGAATTAAACTATGTATGCGCCCTTTGGCGAGAACGTAATCTTTGCATCTTTCAAGGGAAAGCTACTGATGATGCAGTTCAACTGTATACCAGAATTATTAATGACATAAGGGGATTCTTGAGCTATAAGGTAATGGTGAAGCCTTCTCAGAACAGTAATGCAGTCAATTCAAGTTGGGGCCTTTCCTGCCAAGATCTAGCGGTATATATACATAGTTTGTTTTTGAATATATAGTTTCATCTTGTATATATAGTCAGTAGTTTTATGATGTTTTGGTTTGGGATTTCTTTCCCTAACTGTGTATTCGTTTTGGTTTGTGCTTAATAAAAGTCTCACACGTTATCAAAAAAATTTATATATATCAAGTATGAATCAACGAAATGATTATGTTGCAATGTCTAAGGGAAAATGAGCGTTGTTTTGTCATAAATTGTTGGGATTTATCCTACAACAGTTAATTATTTCCTCCAAAACTAGTATATGAGACTGGACGGCCTTTTCACTCTTTGCCAATTTGTTTGGAGCTGGATACTTTAACATGGTATCAAAGTTAGGCTTTCGGAGGCTTTTTCCTTTTGTTTGTATCATAGTTGCACTTTGTTTCATTGTGATCCGTGTGTTCCTAATCCTTTGTTAACCTTTCCACATGCGAATCGGGGGTCGAACGTTTGGGGGAGTGTTGGGATTTGTCCTACATCGGTTAATTATTTTCTACACAACTAGTATATGAGGCTAGACGACCTCTCCAACCTTTGTCAATTGATTTGGAGTTGGATGCTTTAACATAAATTACTCTCAAAGGCATGCCTCATTAGAGCTTAATTCAACACCTCAATTCGGACGGAACTGCTACTGACTGGAGTACTAATACCAAATAATAGATTGATGGGGCAAGGTATAATTTTTTTGATTTAGGACAATTTTTTATTGTTTAATAGCAGTATTAGTGTAGATATGAGTCATTTATTCCACCACCAAAAAAACAAAATCACTGAAAAAATTTGAAAATGATATAATCCAAAAATCTGTGCTCTATATGTTTTAATCTTTGAAATCATATGAAACGATCCTATTGACATAATATTTAGCATGACTGAAGATCTGGACCAGGTATATATACTGATGAATGATCTTGATCATTAAAATAAAACTCAAAAAGTTATCACATGTACAACTCGATGAACAAGACTACTATTTAACCACTTCAATTAAGAGCTAGAAAGGATCCACTTTCCTTATTAAACGGTATCTATAAGGAAAATTTTAATAATTGATATCAATAATTACTTGCATAGTAACCAAAGTCCGTAGTTTGATGTAGGCAATACCTGACCATACGGTAGTTAAACAATTAATCTACTGTAATAAACTTAATTAAAGGACCAGGCCGGGACAAAGGTACAATTATATAAGACATCAATTGCATTCGATCTGGTGCCCATAAAATCATTGCTTTGTAAAAGCTTCAAAAATTTTATCGGTTCTGACATCTGAAGATTCGCATGCAGTATCTTCCAAATGACAGTAGTAGTAATTGTTTTGTCAAAGCTTCAAGAATTTTATCGGTTCTGACTTCTGAATATTCGCATGCAGCATCTTCCGAATGTTCCCTCAACGAATTCCAATTGCGTCACTAAATTCCAGATCCCAGTAATTCCTACCGTTACCGCGGCCACATTTTTCCCGCAACGACCGGTATTTTGTCTGCATATATCATATCACCAATGGTTCAAACCATGATTCTATGTAAAATTAAGAGTAGACAAAGAATCCAGACGGCTTTCATACGAACCACTAGTTAATTGTGGAGAACAAGTCAATCCCTACAAAATTAAGGTCAAGCCAGCCCGGGTAGTCAGTCAATCACGACAAGTACAATGAGTCACAAGCACGTAATCAGTTTAAATATTCGATAAACGGGACGGTTCTAAAGATAACTAATTAGACATCTAAAAAAACACCTTATAAGTCCTGATCAAATTTTAAAGACTGGGAAATGATTTATCTGAGCAGTTTTTAGCTTAAATTTGATGAACATTTCAATTAAAAATTGCTCAAAACAGGTACTCCTCGATCATATTTTTTGCTAATTTCTCGTGACACCCTGAAAATCACATTCTGCACACATTGAACTGTTTGAATCATAAAAATTTAATCGGAAACTATGAGATTGAGATTAGTGATTTTTTTTAGGTGTCTATTTGGTTATCTTCGAAATCGGCCCGTACAATAAATTTCACTTTCCTCGCCCAAGTTTCCGATAAATGCAATAGAAATACTATGTACAAAGAAATGTTACCCGAAAATGACCTGAAATACACTATTTAAGACTGATAGGTGCGTAAATATTCATATTATAGCCCCCTAATTTATCTTTATTCAGTCTCATTGATATTATTATTTGGAGCTTAATGATTAATTTGTGTATTGTAGGTATTTGGAGGATTTGGTAAAAAAAAATACGGAATTAAAATATTATCCGTTGTTGGAAGCAAGTCCGTTGAAAGTCATATGTTTAGCACGGAAATAATTAGTCCACAGGCTGATACACTACAACAAAAAACACCATCGGTGACATGCAAAAATGTCACCAAACGTTCAAATTTTGTCACATATTATCTGCAGTGACACAAGAAGAGGTGTCATTGTATCCATGACACTGAAAGTCAATAGTGACAAAATTGTATAGTTGTCAATAGGGACAAGAATTTGGTGTCACTGAAGACAAATTTTCTGTGACATAGTTGTCACCGAAAGTAACAGCCTGGCGCGACCATTAGTCCTTATAGCAAGACTCAAAGAAAACGGCTCGGATCGGCCACCTCACGGCTGATCCGAGCAGTCCAAAAATTTTAAAAAAAATGAGGGGCTAACGCGGGAATCAACGGCATCCGATATGTGTAGGGTGCTTAATCCAAACACCCTATTTTCGTGTATATATGTATATATCCTAAAGGATGACATTGAAAAAATTGGAAAGTTGAAGTATTTTTATGCCGAAATTGAAAGGTGAAGAACTAAAATTAATTTTTGGTCAAAATTGAAGGGTATAAAAGAAATTTTCTCAAAAAAGTATATCAATTGTATTGTGTGATTGAAAGATAGAGGTTGGTAAGGAAATAAGGAGGAAGGAAATCAGGTCTTTTAAGGGAATTTTGTGATTATAGTAGTCAATAAGATAATGGGATCAACGGAATCAGTTGTAGAAAAATGTGGGAACGTGCATTAGATTTGTTGCTCAAGCGACTCTAATAAAGTTCTCACCAGTGCTTGAGCAATTTGGCAGATTTTTTCCATCTATTTATATGTGACTTTTTTTGGGTTTTCTATACCGAATACACTCATGTGCTGCTCTCCCTTTCACTCTAAACTCAGAAAAATACCTAAGAGAGATTGTGGCTTGTCTCTTGGAGTAATCACATGATTCATTTATCATCATGCCTTCGGAATAACTTCCAGAGTTTTATACAAACTTTTATCTTACTACTGGAAACGTTCTTCCGGTGGAGTCTGGATAGGAAGGTATGAGTTGTCCCCTTTAGACTTGTAAGGATAGAAAGGTTTAATCTCTTTCGGGTTGTATTCCCGTCTGCTCTTGAGTCTATTTTGGTTATGATTCGTTGTGAGTTGTTCTGAATACAATTGACAGTTTCCAAAAAACAAAGTCGTTCTACTACCAAAAAAAAGAAAAAATATTGACACAATTTAACACTATATGTTCCAAATTTCTGTGCTCTATGTTTTCTTTGTAATCATATCAAACGATCCTATTGACATAATATTTAGGATGACTTATGATATGGACCAGGTTAAAATAGCGATGAATGATCCTGATCATCAAAATGGAACTCAAAAAGTTATCACATATACAATTGGGAGAGTTTTAACATAATGATATCAATAATTTACTTTCATGCCAACCAAAGTACGTAGTTTGATGTAGGCAATACCTGATGGCTTGACCATACGGTAGTTAAACAATCTACTCTCTCCGTCCCACTTCATTAGTGTTTTTGAGAGTTCATTTCACTTGTAACTGATTATATCTTGTAATTTATAATATTTTATGTGATTTTTAAAATATTACTCTTTCTGTTACAAAAAGGATGATAATAATATTTTATGTGATTTTTAAAATATTACTCTTTTTGTTGCAAAAAGGATGATAATTTTTGAAATTTGTGAAATTTTTCATTACTTAGATCTTTCAATATATAATATTTTTTATGATATTGAAAATTTTGTATAATAGAACTAATCGAGAACTATTAAATAAGATCTATATTATATATTTTTTGAGATTCATATTGAAAGATATAATGAATTGAAATCAGCATAAATATCAAAAATTGTCATCCAATTTGGGACGGAGGACGTATTATAGAACTAATCAAGATCTATCAAACAATATCCATATTAGATATAAAATTCATTATCAATTTAAAAATATAACCACTTTTTTTATGCCGACAAAATCATTGTTTTATCAAATCTTAATTAAAGGGAAAATGATATTGGCATTCTAAAAATTGATGCAGGCACTCCAAAAAATAAAGGAAAATGACTTTGAAATTACACTGATTTTGAAGTGCCTGCATCAATTTTTGGAGTGTTAATATCATTTCCCTAGTTAAAGGACCAGGAACAAAGGTACAACTATAGAAGACATCAACTGCATTTTGATGCCGACAAAATCATTGTTTTGACAAAGCTTCAAGAATTTTATCGATTCTGACTTCTGATTATTCGCATGCAGTATCTTCCTTTTATTCACAGAGGAGTCGTGAATAAGAAAATCACGGAGGTGAGCGATTGCAGCCGTCCGTTTCAGTTTTGGACTGTCTAAATTTAAATGAGAAAATATTTCATTTAAATCCGGATCATCCAATACAATTTGGATGTGAGCAATGATGCTGCGCACAACTCTTTTTCACAGAAACATCGGTAGGAAAGATTTTCTCATCTTCCAATTGACTATTCGCATGCAGTATCTTCCGAATGTTCCCTCAACGAATTCCAATATATTGCGGATCTAAAATCTAGATCCCATTTATTCCTACCATAACCGCGGCATATTTTTCCTTCAGTTGCCAGGAAAGTACAGGAAAGGATGGGAAAATCAATTTTCCCATAACTTTCCTCGTGTTCAGTTGGCAGGAAAATTCTAGGACTTACCAATTTAGTTTTCCTGCAGGAATTACTTTCCTGCAAAAGTGATCCTGCAAAAAACACAGGATTTTGCATCGCGGGAAAAGGAAAATGAGTGAACACTCACAAAATTTTCCCAAAAGTTTCTTTTTCCTGACAAATGAACAACTAAACTTTAATTTTTCTTGCAAAATTCTTTTGTCAAATGAACACTCACGGGAAAATAATTTTCTTTTTCTTTTACTTCACCTCACTTCACTTTTTCTGGGAATCAATTTCCCACATAACTTTCTCGACAACTGAACGGAGCCTTAAGGACTGGTATTTTGTCCGTATAATCTGAATCGATTTGTTATCGCCGTTACGTATCTGTCGATACTATTACTATTACGCATCATCAATACACTAAGCAATTTTTCTTCACCTCGCAATATCGGCCTTAATTTTACTAATCGGTACTACCAATGCATGTCAGTTAATCCCGTTACATACATATCACCATTTTTTTTTTTTGCTAAAATGGTAGAAGATTTAATTTATACAATCGAGAAAATCATACAAAGAAGGGTTATCAATTCCAACCAGAAACAATAACCAAGAGGTCTAGGTTCATAAGTATATGCCCAGAACCTCACCAATAGTTCAAACCATGATTCTATGTAAAATTAAGAGTAGACAAAGAATCCCAACGGCTTTCATACGAACCACTAGTTAATTGTGGAGAACCAGTCAATTCCTTCAAAATTAAGGTCAAGCTAGCCCGGTTAGTCAGTCAGTCAAGATTGTCATATATGGGGTTTGGGCACGGGAGAAGAGCCTATTTTACAGGTATCTCATTCATCCATCTAGAATGGGTTACAAGTACAATTGGTTACAAGTACGTAATCAGTTTAAATATACAATAAATTTCACTTTCCTCGCCTAACTTTTTGAGAAATGCAATAGAAATACTATGTACAAAGAAATGTTATTCAAAAATGACTTGGAATACACTATTTACGACCGCCCAAGTTTCATATAAGAAATTTTTTTATTTTTGGCCAAAAAAATCTAGCAAAATATAAAGACACAAAATATATGGGAACAGAGACACAAATAACTTGGGTGGCAAGAGGATCGACAATGAAAGATTCTTGGTGGATTCTTAGGACTTAAGGAATTTGAAATTCTTGGTGTATGAAAGTTCAAATTCTAATTAATACTCGAGAACAAAAGTTGTTGATTTTGAGTCAACAAGACTTTAGGAGTATACACTGGAGAAATAGAGTAATGATTAAAAATAGAATGAAATAGAGTAATGATTGAAAATAGGGTAATGATTGAAGAGAGAAAGAGAGAAATGGGAAAATAATAATTAGAGAAATAGGGTAATAATTGGATAAACAAGTAGGGTAATGATTGGAAATAAAACTAAAACTAAGTTAACCAAACAAAGCGTCTGAAAAACTTTCGCATTGCCCTCTTAATCCATCATTTAGCTTCTCCTAGCACTTTTAATTTGTTACTCTTCCGTCCAGATATGCACGTGAAACTGCAATATGACATGAATATATGTCTAATTCAACACTGAAATGCCCCATTCAAAGAGATATAGTTTATAGTCATTTTTATGGCTCATGGAGTATTATAAATACCCTTTTGATTCTTCTTCTTTAGGTATCTCCTTTTAATATAAGGAACATGCTGCTTCGATCTATTGGTAAATTTTTTGCCGACTAGGGCCTAGCTACTATTGAGCCCTATTGTGATGATCGAACTCATTTTGAGTCTTTGCGAGAGCCTTGCAAGAAACTATTGTGTCCAAAAAAAAAATTCGAAGTTGGAGAGGATCAGAGCTGGACAGGGACAAAGCCGCAAAGGTACACGGAGTTTATATTCTTTCCATTAATTACAAATTTACAGTTAATTAAATAGACAACAATTGTATTTTGGTGCCCACAAAATCATTTAATGTTTCGTCAAAGCTTTAACTACAGCCAGTAGTTGTATTGACAGCTTTTAATTTGGAGTTTAATTTCCACACGGTTGAGTATCCGATTTCCCCACTCTCCCTCGACAAGATGAGATATGTGGCTCTGAATAATTCGCATGCACTATCTTCCAATTCCTGATTTCAGTCTTTCACATTGTACTGGATTTTACCTCCCATAAATTCTTCAAAATGCTATGGGTACAGAACCATTGCGCGTACAAATTATGCACAGATCGCATGTGCACGCGGCTATAGGATCCCATACGGTTGATCCAAGCAGTTCAATGATTTTCAAATACTTTTTCAAGTGATCTTGTAAGAAATTAGCTCAATTCAATGTTTGTAAGCAATTCATTGAACATTTCAATTTTTCAATCAAAAATTGGGATTTGAAATTAATTATGAATAAAAATTGAAAGATTGGATCAACTACTCAAATGTATCCAAATAACCTGATTTTTTAACGGGACTAGTGGAACAAAATTTTAAATTTACGAAACTGTTTTGGAACATCCGTGTGGTCCGTGGAACCATTAATAAAGGGTCCCACGCACCATATGGACATGATATGTTTCCTATGGATCGGTACCCATAGTCGTCGGTCTTAATTTCTCTGTCTTCCCTACGTACAACAGGACTTTGAAAGTAAGAATTAATTAAGAGATGAAAATCATGAGGACATTATTGGATTCTACTCAGCTGGCTCTGAATTTTCCCTTGTAAAAACTAAGAGTAGACAAAGAATCCAAAGCTTTGATATCGTAAGTGAACGACTAGGTTTTGTGGAGAGCAAGTCAATCAAAGCCCGGGTAGTCAAGATGACTAGGGACCGATATATAGCCAGTCTGGGCACGGGAGACTACCATGGGCCTGTTACAGGTATCTTGTGTATCCATCTAGCTAGCTAGCTAGCTAGAATGGTTCACAAGTACGATTTTGAGTTCGGGTTTATCAAAATTTAATCATATACCGAACATGGTCACTTTCAATATCAATTAATTGAACTCGATGTTAATAGGTACTGAGCCTTGAAATCTAATTTTGATATTTTTCTGTGATTTCCTTTTGCTCTTCTTTCCTTAATTTCCACCCCATCCATGGCTTGCATTCATTCCTTCAACTCCCCGCCAAGCCTAATCAAAATCAAATCCATTATCACCTAACCAGCTCAGGATATATAGAACCAAGGCTCTAGATCTAGCGCTGATATTCTGAGGCTTAAAAAGAAGAACAAAAGAAGAAAGAGAAGAAGTAGATGGCTTCGAGGGGATCAATATCCTCTAAACCTGAAGGAAAGCAAAATCTCTTATTGATAACTTACACATAGCCATACGGCATCTACATTATACAAGTAAAAGGAGTTGCCAGGAAAGCAGATAACAAAATTACTAGAATAAAATGACAAAACATATGCCCCTAAAATTCTGAAAATCAAGACAATACCAAGTTCGATAGCAATCGTATGATTTCGGTTACTTTGATTTATTCAGGCTGCGTGTTCCATGGGTTAACCTCATGATTTACCGCCAATCACTTCTCATTTCTAGGGTGTGATAGGTTACTTGCCGGGTACACCCGCACTGCACCTCACGTGAGAGGAGAATAGATATATATATATATATGTGTGTGTGTGTGTGTGTGTGTGTGTGAGGAAAAATCACATACAAGTATACAACCCAAACATGCACATAACACACACACTCATGCGCACCACACGTCTCTTTCTCGCACAAGAACTCTATCGCACTTGCCACACCCGAACCCCTAAAAGTTTGCACAAGTGAAACCCCTCCTCCTGGCAAAGAGTTCGAATTGAATTCGGGAGTCACCACTGTAATTTGAATTAGGAGCAAAATCAATCATGCATAAAAATAGGATCTTAGAAACCTAATTTGAAATTCCTTGTTGTTGTTGTTGGCTGACTTTGGTTAAATTCATTGCGGTATTGGAAATAGATTTGAGGTGTTCAATTCGGTATCTCAGATTTACGCAAGAGGAATAGCTATATCTAAAAACTAGTAGAGATTTAGACTTTTAGTGGACTGATTGACCCTAATTGTTTAAAAGAGTATTCTGACTTCCAAAACTAATATGAAACTACCCCAGTTATGGACTTTACCACCTAATGTACTTAGTTTAATTTCGGATGCAGGATTCTTAAATAACACCAGCATATCATGTGTTTAGGTGCAAGTTCTGTGGAGTGAATTGCCTTGTGCTAAGTTAAACCCTATTTTTTGGTGAGGTACGGATTCCTTAATTACATGCATTTAAAAAAAAAATTGGAATGAAAAGTCATTGCCTAATTTTGTTGAAAAGTGTGAAACTTGAGCCGCTTCGTTTAATTGATGTTGATAATTGGGAGTACATGTGATGGCTTGTTCATAAACTTTACATGTTACTATTAAAATTAGACCATGGCATATATTTTGAAAACTTGAATCTTCTTTGTTACTTGCACATGCTTGTAATAGTATGGTACGGTTATTTGGTCCCGAGCAGTAGGGGACGTTTAAAGAAACTAGTGATGTGAGGTTATAAGATTAGAGATGCAGCCAGGCATCACCGGATATTGATATCATACCACTCTTCAATAGGGTTGCTCCCCAACCGACTGGCAACATATACCGTTGAATGATATTATTGCTTGAATGTGCAAAAGTGAAAGATAAATGAAAAATTCATCTCCCGGACCAAAGGAATGAGTGTATGGACCGGATTGAAATGCATGTTACTAGAAATTCAATGAAAATATTTGAATATTTGTTGCTTTACTCATGAACTGTTATATAATGTGAAGTGTTTTCATGGTCAATTTTGGTATATACGTATCTCACCTGAGTTGACTTATGCAAAACGTTTTACATTTTCCCAAGAAAATAGTATGTCTAGCTATTGACTCATCAATGCTCGGTGCTATGTGGACAACCATAAGTTGCATAATGGTTTGTAATTATTATACTTATACACTTAGAAGCTTTGTGATTAATTATGTTATTTATTGTACACTTCTGCATACTTTTTATGTATATGCATGTTTTAAAATGACGATGATGCTAGAAGTTCATAAACTAGAATATGAGAAGGCCTTTAGCGGCTTAACACCCACTTGGTCGGTCACGACTTCTAAGGTCGGTCTTGGATTGTGACAAGAGGCATGCATGAAAAGAGACAAAGATATCGACATGGTGGCAGTTTCACATTAAAACATTCACACGATACTCAGGGGGAAATCCTCTCCCCAGAACATTTATAAACACGATAATATTTGCTCCTTGATTTTGCAACAGCCAAGTAAAATGGCTGTGTCCTTTAATTGCCATTGACAATAAAATAAGCTGAAGATGAGAGCCTCCAAATACGTCCATATGCCCATACGCGTTAAAATATGCCAAAATATCTAACATGTATAGTTTTCAAGTTGAATCTTAGCTTTGATGGATACAAAGGAATTTGCAGTACAAAATAGATGTCTAATATAACGGCTTTGCAGTCTTTGAGATGACAGATAGCATTGTTCATTACAAGGTTACAGTACTCTCTACCGGACACAATCCGCGTTTTTAGCTCATTTCAGTTTCAGGCACTACCCGACGGGAGGGTGGAGATCTCCATGGACTTCTAATCTCGGCATTCATCAAGTAACGTGCAACTCTAACCGTCTTGACTGAAACGCTCTCATTACTTGCATTTACATCAGCCACTTGAGATGACTGATGATGGTAGTAGTTCCTCAGTAAGTGCCCAAGGAATAGAAGAAAACAAACAGAGGAAGTGCCAACAGAGAAGAGGAATAGGCCCCAGAAGCTTTGGAGACTCAAGCTATCAACGTTCTCCATCGTACTCTCCGTCACATTCTGATAAGATTTTAAACACACTTTGTTGGGAGTTAACCACTGATCTTCTAGTTTTTTCAGAGTCCCGTCCTCTGAGAGTTCGAGAATGACTTCCGATATATTATCAACTAACGAAGAACCTTTTTGGAATATCTGCATAGAAACATGAATGAAGATATATTTGTATTAGAGGTTTGTGCATGTTCCTATTTGTAGTCATCTAGTACTATGAAATAAAAGGAAAAGAAACGCGAAAAAAGAAAGAAAGAAAAACACTAGTGCATGTTCAATACTCACAAAGCCAAATCCTCCAAATCTGTATGTGGTTCCAATGATGGTAAATTTCTTGCAATGTCTATTGACAAAAACTTTGGCATAAGGGATCTCAAGAAATGCTGCCGAGATATTGCCGGCCTCAAACTCCCGCAGATACTCATCCCCGTCTTTGATGAGACTTACATTCTTGTAGTGAAGCACATCTTGAACGTAATTGTGCATGAATGTATTTTTATCACAGCCGACTTTTGATGGAGACCAAAGTTTCGGTTGGAGTCTTGAGATTGTGAGCATCGACGTGAGGTTAGCAGTGTAGCTTTGGGTTAAGACCAATGCCAGAAAAAGCCACACCACCACCACAATCCGAGCATAGTTGCTTTGAATCTTCTCCCCTGCACAATTAACATAGTAAACATTTCTTTCCGAGCATAGTTGCCCCGGTTCCACTAACTAAAACAAGTATTTATTTTTTAAATTAAAGGTGATGTACTGTGAGAGAATAATCTATCTCGTAAAATAGAAAAATAGTATCCATAACAGATTTCTTAGTGGTTTTTACTCCCTTTGCCCCTTTTTGAGAAGTTCATTACATTTCTGTGTGCTATTTTCAAAAGCTTATATCTCTCAATATATAATATATTTTATGTTTTTAAAATCATCGTTTTATAAAATAAGGTGAAAGTATACGGAGACTCCCTCAACTATTACTTTTTCTCACGGAGACCCACTAACATTTAAACTGCTCATATTACAAATAATTTTTTTTAAAACCACTCATATTCCTTATTTTTAATAATATACGTCGAGAGTTATAGGTAATTAAAAATGGCTCGCAGAACAGTAGTAGATATTTAAAAAGGAACGGAGGAAGTAATAAATTGATGGTGTGTCACCGTTGATTGGATATGTGTAAACTCGTATGTTTACGTTACACGCGTATAGAAATTAATCTCGTTATATATATACTTACTGTGAACAAGGAAGAGTGAAGAGAAGGTGAACCAAAGAGCATTTCCGAGTTGATCTTTTCACGGACCACTGAAATCTGGATTGGACCGATGTTCGACGAACCAAACTATGAGCATAGTGTAGACCAAAACAGCCGCTGTAGCCAACCACATTCCCAAAGTGAAAGGCTCCAGGAAAATCCACGCCTTCGGGCTGGGCTTCAACGGCACTACCATCGACACGCCCGACTCTGTAAACGGTACGGTGAATTCCACTTTCTTCGATCGGTTTGCTAATATTGTTATATCGCCTACGGCAGCGCAAAAAGTCTTCCATATTTATATGCACATGTACACAGAGCATGTGTTAAACAAGAAATTAAAGGAACCAGAAATGTATAATGAATAAGTAATTCAGTCCTACTCCGTAGCACATCATTTTCGATAGTTTTTCTTCTTTGATAACTGGATCTCCAGGCTAGAACTCAACTAATTCTAAACTCTTGTACGTAGTTAATGACAGGGCAGACGCAGGGTCTGCCCTAGGCATAAGCCAACCAAGCGACCGACTAGGGTCTCTTCTTTTGGGCCCAATAATCGGGCCCCGAAATTTCATAACATGTTAAATATTGTATATGTGAAATACTTAACAAGTAGGTCAATTTAGCTTAGTGGTAAAATGCACCTGCAAAAAGTAGAGATTGCGAGTTCGATTCTTGTGCCCTCTCCATTTTTAAACACAAATAGTTTTGTATCTCGTACGAAAAATTGTATCAAAACGTCAATTTAGAGGCTCAAACTTGCGACATAAGATACTAATGAGGTACAGCCCATCTTGCCACTGAACAACAATCCAATACTTGCTTCTTTTTTGAACAATATATATATACACACACACAAACATATAAGAAGCCCCATTTTTGAATACCGCCTACGACCAACTCAGGGCCGGGCCTGAGCAGACACTAAAAGTGGTCCAAAAGTTTTGAATGTTTGGCTTCTAAGAGATTTGAACTTGCAAGGATAACAAGCACTTGGGGTTCATTCTCGAAATTTTTTTGGGTTACTCATTCTCGATAAATTGTTACTAATAGAGATTTGTTTGCAAAGAATCGATCTATTATATGAAATGTCACTGTCCCAGTATTTTGAATATATTACTCTGTAAACATTCCTGGATCCATAACTTATAACCAAATTGAAAAAGGAACATAAAAGAGGAGTGCTACAATACCGGGTATAGTGAATGTTTACGAAAATTTATTTTTGCTGATTTTGAGTTTCTAGCTTTTCAAAATCACCTACAAAATTTTAGATATAGATTCTCGGATTTTACAGATTTTGAAAACCTAAAAAATAAATGAAATTCTCATCGTTCCAAAGCTTGGTTTGGGTAACTTTTGGAGCTTTTCGGATAAAATTTTACATTTTAAGTTTTATAAAAGCTGATTTTCAACTTTTTGAAGAAAACATAACTAGTTTTTACTGTAACTTAATCATAATTTCACAATTATTATAATTAAACATGTTATCTGCTTCTATTAAAATTTAAAATCTAGAATTTGCAGCAGAATCTAAAACTAGAATCTAAAATCTGTATCCACAGTTATCGCAAACACGCCCATAATCTCCTTAGATGCATAATATTTTGCATAGAAGTTCATAACATTTTTACAAAAATTCAAATCATCAAGATTATTGAAACTCATTACATATGTATATCAGTATTACTCATTCAAGGGTGATACTTTGAAAACTATATGTGTTCAAATGGTCGAAGAGAGATAGATTACCTTGTTGGCTACACTATCAACTAATTCATCATACGTCCCATTGAACTCCACAAATTTATAAGGGCTTTCCCAACCCAATATCCTTCGAACCTCTTTAAAAACTTCAATGCAGAAACCGGAATAATCCCTCTCGTCTTGATTTTTAGAATTACTTATCTTCACAAAGTTTTCAAAAGAAGCTTTGCCTGGAACTCCAATTATCAATGTGTCATTCTTCTGTTCTGTACAATCACCTTCAACAACAGAGAACTGAGAGAGAGTAAGAAGGAATGATATGAACAGTACTAGTATTGGGATGAACAAGAAGGTTGGTTTTGTGGTAGAGCGGAGGGAAGGCATTTTAATTGGGATTCCAATAATTGCAAGTGTCGTACGTAACTTAACTTTGTGAGTTGATTATTGGCCTTGTGCTTCTTCATTTATATAGGGGAGGTAGGGGTTGGAAATTCCGAAGAGTGATCCTCTGTACTAAAATTCTCTGTATCTCTCTAATGAAATGCATTGCCACTCGTTGGATCACATTAAATTTTTTACGAAAAAAATCTAGCGTAATCTAATTAAAGACCCAAATTACATGGGAACAGAGATACAGATAACTTCAGTGGCACAGAGGATCTCTACAATGGAAAATTCGTGGTGGATTCTTAGGACTTTGAGTAAACAAGACTTTGAGTAAACAAGACTTTAGCAGTACCTTTACACCGAAGAAAAAGACTTTAGCAGTATGCACCGGACAAAAAAAACAAAAATAGAAAAATCTCTGATGAGTGTCACATTTCACTTTACCCCCGTCTTTGAGAAAATTTTTCACATTGCCCTCTTAATCCATCATTTAGCTTCTTTTAGCACTTTTAATTTGTTACTCTTCCGTCCAGATTTGCACGTGACACTGCAATATGACATGAATATATGTCTAATTCAACATTGAAATGCCCCCTTCTTCTTTTTTTTTTTCCCCAAACGATAACTGATGATATTCACCGTGTTCGGGAAGCCACTCTGAGGTAAATCTCAGGAAGTTGTTTTTCAATGCTAAATTTAGTGTGGGGCCAAAAGAGCTTGAAAAGGCCGGCAAGGACGGTAGTTTGATTTTAAAATCTCTGTTGTACAGCAACATGGACCCCACCATGTTGTAGAGAGAGATGCTAGAAACGAGAAGTTGGACTCCGGGGATGACTTTGCAGAGAGAGATGAGTGGTTGGGAGTAATACTTGTCCAACTTGCCCATCTTTAACTGTCCTTTTTTTCTTTTCTTTTTTTCTCTTTTCTTTTTTCCTTTTCTGGCAACAGTTAACAGTCTTAGTCAGGGGTTCCTTTTTTCTTTTTTTTCTTTTCTGGGGCTACTCATTTTCAGGGTTCTCACTCATTTTCAAAATAACTCATCCAATCACACATTTTTACATTTTAACTCAAAATTTTCAATTAAAAAACGTGAACCAAACAGAGTGATTATAACTCTAACAAAAGATTACATCAAGATGAAAATTTGGTCTTAAACAAATGACCAAGTAACCAAGACGGCGAAGATTCATTCCACAAACTATACCCCAAATCAACTAAACTTTTTCCTACGAAAACACAAAACATCCCAATTGGGAGAAACCCAGTCGAGAGAAAGGCTAATGGCAAGAAACTGGAGAAAAAATCTCCACAAAAGGAAGAAGAATAAGTAAAAAATCGGAAACCAACAAGAAAATTGAAAAACCTCGCTATCATTAGCCACCAACAAAGATCTCCAACTTTGGCGATTGCACAAAAAGCTCCGCACCCACAGCTGCACATCTGAACCGCACCACCAGACAAGTCACCAGCGAACGGCGAATATGGAGGAGATCTGACGGTAGAGGAACTGCTTGACGATTTCCTAATCCTAAATTAATGGGTTGCCCCAAACGTAGGGCGGAGACCGATGTAGTATAATATCCGGTAAGACCGGAGTCGAATCCACAAAGACAGTGATGTGTGTTAACTAAAAACTCGGGTTGTTATAATTTAAATGGGCTCTTAGGTAGCCACCCCTTGTCGTTTTGATTGAGATTAACTAAAACCTACGAAACTGATTGTACTTTTCAAATAATTAAAAGAGGTACGGTCGTAGGGTTCATAGCACCGCAACCAGTCCGGATTAACATGCTCCATTCGAGGTTCTTAAAAACGTTCAATTTTGGATTGAAAAAGATACCCCGCAAGATGCGAGACCCTATGGTCGCCGTATACCCATGTGCAGCGAAGAATGAGTTTTGGACCCCCATTCACATGAGCTCCGACGATGCCCAAGTTCGTCCGCGGGAAGTATTTTCCATCTAAAATCAATTTTTTTCATTGTTTGATAAAAGGAGTAGTACTCAGACTAGTCACGGTGTGTTAATCACCCCACGACCCTATCTATACGACTACTCACTAAACATTGGGCAAGAAACAAAAGAAACCCTAGATTGTATCATGCTTCTAATATGCAAGATGAAAAATAAATAAGAGATCTAAGTTAAATAAGAATTAATGAACAAATTTTATAAAAAACACAAATTAAAATGAGATACCGAAGTACGAATACTTAAACTAAACATAAAATAACTTGAAGAAGAAAAAAATACTACCTCCGTCCCAATTTACTTGTCACTTTTTGGAGTTCGTGCCACTTTTCAATTGATTATATCTTGTAATTTATAACATTTTAGGTGATTTTGAAAACATTGTATTATAGAACAAATCGAGATCTATCAAACAAGATCCATAGTGGATATAAAATTCATTACCAATTTAAAGATATAACTAATTCTTTTTTCCGGTTGAAATAGAACTGTGACAAGTAAATTGGGACGGAGGGAGTACTCTAAACAATATTCAACACAGCCCCACGGCAGCCCCCGTCCTTCGTTGTTTACTTTTCCACGGACCGAAGAAGCCGAAGTCCTTTTTCCGAAGTCAGTAGCCTCACTTATATAGGGGCCGGCTATTCGCAGCCACAAATTTTCTCCCATAGCCCACTATATTTCGGTAAGTGGTTGTTGAAAATCATAAATAACATTTCGGTAAATAGTTGTTGAAAATAAGATTATATTTCGGTAACTACATGTCGAAAATATATTTAATTTTCGGTAGACAATTGCCAAACATGCATTTTCGGTAAATAGCTGTTGAAAAAAATATCATATTTCGGTAATTGGATGCTGAAAATGTATCTCAATTTCGGTAACTAACTGTCGAGTCTAATTGAAAATTTTTAACGGGGTGTGGGAGAAAATACGTGGCTGCAAATAGCGCCGCCCGTTATATATTATAGAAGTAGGGTTTGAAACCCTAATAACATAAAAGGCCCTTGGACTTCACATAATGAGACATTAGCCATTCAACTTCAAAGGATTTTGTATTTTGATTCAGAACTTCTATAAATTCTTTTTTTTTTATCCATATTATTGGAAACCGAGCTCTAGCAACCTATAAACATAAAAACACATAACAAAAATCAATTAACAAAAATAAAGGACTAATAAATGTATATTGGAGGGCCAAAATATGTATATTTTGGCACTTATCAGGAACCAGGAAGGCCAAGGCATCGAGAGGCGTGAGGGGAGGATGAGGGTGGAGAGTGATGAAATGAGGGAAAAATAGATTTCGATCGGAGACCGACGGAGAGAAAAAGAGAGATTGCCCCCACTCCCTCCGCCCATGTTAGGATGGAAGCCCTAGGGGGTGGGAGGGGAAGGAAGAAACAAAGAGGTATAACGGCTCATGGAGTATTATAAATACCCTTATGATTCTTCTTCTTTATAATTAATTAGGTACCTCCTTTTAATACAAAGAACATGCTGCTTCGATCTGTTGGTAAATCTTTTGGCAACTAGGGCCTAACTACTATTGAGCCCTATTATGATGATTGAACTCCTTTTGAGTCTTTGAGAGAGTCTTGCAAGTAACTGTTGAATCCAACAAAAAAAAAATCCGACGTTAGGGAAGATCAGAGCTGGACAGCGACAAAGCCACAAAGGTACATGGGGTTTATAGACTTTTGATTAATTAGAAATTTTCAATTAAATGAGACAACAATTGTATTTTGGGAGTTTTCCACACGATTGAGAGTCACATATCCG
>BPLS01010887.1:0-17570 GCA_019656275.1 Rhododendron kiyosumense | reverse complement strand
GAGAGAGAGAGAGAGAGAGAGAGAGAGAGAGAGAGAGAGAGAGAGATCTCATGATTTTTGGTATTTCTAAATCCATTCTAAACAAATAAGACGACACTTTAAACAAGCCACAAATCACATTCATCAAGCATGTGTATAGGGGCTAGGTGTGTAGATGGATACTGATGGCGTCTATAGGTCCCACGTGAATGTGATTATTTGCACACCTATGTATGATTTGTACGTGGTTCTGGCAAGGGTGGAAATATTATGGCTACATTTGTCTTGTTTAGAAACTTAGGGGATGTTTGATAAAACTGAAAACTGAAATTGAAAGCTGAAAAATTAAGTATTGAAAACTGAATGCTGAAATTTTTAAGCTGAAAAGCTGTTTGATAAATATATTAAGTACTGAATTAAAAAAATGATAAATTAATTTTGTTCCAATTCTCTCTTAATTTACTAGCGGTCACAATATATTTTTGGTAATGGTGGTGGAGTGATGGAGGTGATAGGAGTGGTGGTGTAATGCTGGTAGTGGTGGTGGTGGTGGTATAGTGATGGTAGTGGTGGTGGAGTGGCGGTGGGGGTGATGATTGTGATGATGGTGGTATAGTGGTGGAGGTGGTGGTAGGAGCGATGGTTGTGGTGGTGGAGTAGTGGAGCTGGTGGTGGTGATGGTAGTGGTGATGGTGGTGGTGGTAGTGGAGGAAGTGGTGGTGGTGGAGCTGGTGGTGGTGATGTGGTAGAGGTGGAGTGGTGGAGGTGGTGGTGATGGTGGAGTGGTAGAGGAGGAGTGGTGGTAGTGAAGGTGGTGGTGGTGGAGTTGGTGGTGGTGATGTGGGGGTGGTGGTAGTGGAGGTTGTGGTGGTGGTGGTGAAGCTAGTAGTGATGATGTTGTGATGGAGAAGTGGTGGTAGTGGAGGTGGTGGTGGAGTTATGGAGGTGGTGGTGGAATGGTGGAGGTGAAATGGTAGTGGTGGAGTGGTGGTGGTGATGGTGATGGTGGTGGTAGTGGTGGTGGTGTGGGTGGGCGTGGTTGTGGTGGTGGTATGATGATTGAATGTAAGTATACAAAAATTCAGCAAGAATTAAGTAGCTCAAAGCTACTTAATTTTTTTCAACCTTTTGGCCTATATTTTAAGTGGTACTTAATTTGTTAAGTAATATAAAATGTGGTTATCAAACCTACTGAATCATTTATTGCTTAATTGAATCAATATTAAGTGCTGAATTTAAGTTATCAAACAAACCCTAAGACGGTGGAGAAAAGTGGTAGTAAGGGCTTGCTTGGATGGAATCAAAAGAGGAGTGAAAATATTGGAGGGGGTAAATGGGGTGGGCCCGAAGGTGTTCCACTGCTTGGATAGCCCATTCTTTCCCCTTTTTTTTTTTCTCCGTTCTTCACTTTCACGCGTACGAGGGTTTGAGCCATGAAACTTTTGGGCTCCCTTTGGGTTGCTCAAATTTTTTATCCCGCTGTAAAGGGTAGAATTTGGACGAAATCACCGCTGCTTATCCCCTTGCCCCAACCCGAAAATTCCTTATTTAGTTTCAGGACTCTCTTATGGTGCTTATTGAAATGCCTTAGAGCCAAAAATCTATTATGACCATTTAAGATAAAATGATCAGAAAAATATGATTTTCGCACCGGTTCAAACGGATTGAAAATCAGAACACTTAATTCTTTAACTATATATTTAATATATAAATGGTGTAAAAAAATAAGTGTTCTAATTTTCAATTCGTTTGAACTAATGTGAAGATCTTATTTTTCTGATTATTTTATCTTAAATGGTCATAATGGATTTTTGGCTCTAAGGCCTTTTAACAAGCTCCTGAAGACTCTTTATTTAGTTTCAGGGCTCTCTTAGGGTGCTCATTGAAAGACCTTGGAGCCAAAAATTCATTATGACCATTTAAGATAAAATGATCAGAAAAATAAGATTTTCGCATCGGTTCAAACGAATTGAAAATTGGAACACTTATTGTTTTACACCATTTATATATTAAAAAATATAGTTAAAAACGTTTTTTAATATAAATTTTTTAGAATAGACATTTTTTAATTAATTTATTTTTTTATAGTTCCAATTGTCCAAAATTGATTAAATATATTGATTTTGAAATTTATATACTTATTTTATTACATAATCAAATTTAACACTGCACATAGGCAAAATAGTCATTTGACAGCTTTTCCGATCATCCACCCCTTCTTATCCCCCCATTCTATAAACCATACAAACAAAGTCAAATTTTATTCCCTTTTTTAATATCCTATCCAAACCACAATATTTTATCCCCCTTCCATAAACATGAAATCGATGTGGGCCAACCCATCAAAATTAATACCCTCTACTATCTTATTCCTCCCTCATATTTTTTACTCTCAATTTTTGACCCGCATCCAAGCGGGCCCTACGTGTTTGCGCCATTATTGGAGTAGGGCAAGTGTGAGTCGTAATTCCATTCTTCTTCCTTTTTGGATAAATCCATTCTTCTTCCTTGTTATTAAAGAATTTGTGTTTTGGTCAATGGAAGAGCAGGTTGGAAGTTACCTTCGCAAGTGTGAGTCGGAATTCCGTTCTTCTTCCTTGTTAGTATTAAAGAATTTGTGTTTTGGTCAATGGAAGAGCTGGTTGGAAGTTACCTTCTCGAGGAGGGAGGGGAAGTTAATGATAAGGCGTTGTATTCCATTCCCATTTCGAAAGACATGGTTTCATTTTACAGACTCGGCTTCTTTCACAGAGAATGTTGGGATCTCTAGATTTATTTTGCTACCTAAAAACATTTTGCTACTTAAAAACATAAACGACAATTGCACTAGGTGTTTCAGGTAGTGAAAAATTTGAAAATTTTTATTTGTTGTTGAGAGGTTGTTAGGTGTTTCAAATAATGAATAAGTTGTTGGAAGACTTGTAAGTAGAGTTACTGTAGTAAAAAAAGTTTTTGTTGACAATTTTTTTGTTAGTGAGAACGATATAGCAAAATACTAATTTTTTTTGTTAGTGGAAACGAAATGATAAAATGCGTTAAGTTTTTCGCATTTTTTGTTAGCGAAAATACCCCCTTACAGCGTGAAAATGTCCCTACTTGGAACGCTTCTACTAATGCGTAATTATTGTATGATAATTCTTGTCAAGAAGTATTTACGAATGCGGTGATTGTATTTTCTCTTATAGCATGACATTCATGTCCTTTAGGGCGTTATAACCCTTCTGAAATCAATGTTTGCATTCGAATTCTCTCCCATTAAATTAATATGGAAAATTCTAAAATCAGCCTAATAGGCTGACAATAGTAAGGATGTGAATGTGTATTAAATGATGTAAAAAGTACACAAAAATACAAGTTTTTCTTGTCTTCTAGTGTGCTTATCGTCAACCTAGTGGGCTGATAATAGCAAAACCGAATTAATATTTCAGTCTCAATGACGCAGCGGAATTCACGAGAGATTAGTTAGCGTACTAATCCAAACGAGATAATCAACCCGTCACAACGAGCAATTCTTGCGCACAAGAATGAAAGAGAAATTCTCTGCAATATTATTAATCAAAAGCTGCATAAACCCTAAGTTACAAACCCTTTTATAGGCCGAAACCCTAAAACCCTAAAAATAAACTTGGAAATTAAAAAGTTCCGGAATTTGGGGCTTTTCCTAAAATTGAAAACGGGAAAGAAAAACAAGACTTTCCCAAAAAGAAACAACTGAAAAGGAAATACGGACTAAGAGTTATTAACGAATCAAATCTTTCCTAAAACGGCAAAATAACGCAATTGAAAGCCTAAACGAAGGAATTAGGCCTAAAAACACAGTTTATCATCAACCTTAAGGGTTGATGAGTATGGACCGGAGCGCGAAAATAAGTCAGCCCACCAAGTTTGGGCCTATTCCGAGATCGTCCGAATTTAACCAATTCGGTTAATCTGAAACTAAACACCGTTTGGACTTTCGGAGCTTGGCTCGATCCAGCTGATCATGGAATTGGGCCTCCACGTGCTCTACATCACTCAATTTTAGTTATTTAAGTAGCTTCTCTCCCTTCTCTTTAAGGGTCTGGATCGAATAGTCCATCCAATTAGGCAACTACATGTCTTATTTTTCATGATTCAAGTTGTTATTTTGTAGTGTTTGGAAGATTTTGAGGTGTAACATTTAAGCAAAAACTCAAAAGCAATTGGACATCCCTAGCAATCTAATCGATTGACATTTGATCCAAATATTGTTTGAGATCCAATCAATTCGATTCTATACGTTGAAAAAATACACATGACGATCTTCTTGATTAACCGCTCAAATCATCTAAATAGGTCCTGCAATAAGCTACATGAGGGAGATTATTTACTTCAACATATATGTAAAGAGAAACCAGTCCGTAAGTTACACATTACGTCTCGAGATTTGAGTGGTTTCGCAACATATAACAACTTAAGAACAGGTCCCTCGACCTGGAAATACAAGATGAAAACATAGAAAAAATCATCCCGCAGAAGAAATGGTCAGAATCGACAATGGAAGACAAATTTTATTTATTTTTTAAATAAATCCAAATGGTACAATTTGAGACAACAATAGGCACTGCCACAAATAGAAGAAAAACAACAGGCATTCAGCAATGCTACTTTCCATGTAAGCCTTACAAATATCAAAAATCACATTCGCCCTCTTTCCTGATGAAGTTTAGGCATTCAGAACATGTGTCTAATCTTCAGAATAAGCAGATTCAATTTCATTAACCTCAAAGCCTGATAAATAATAATAATACCAGACACTGAGATTATGTGGATACTCCTTAAAATGTTACTTCCGTATGTAAAGAATAGACCACGAGCTTTCCAAATAAATGTATTCAAGAATGTATGTCGGGATGCATATTTGAAAATCTGCAGGGAAAAAGTAGTTTTTGGGGTACGAGTTGTGGAAAGAGTTCTCACATGCATGCCTCATTGATGAGCAAACCCCCTGAGGAGATATTCCTCACAAACTTCCCTTGAGCGTCTTGTTGTTGGTGAATAAATAGGCCGCAAGTGGCTTTTCTCCAGAGTTGATAACACTAAAACTCTCCTCAATATTGTCCACCTAAACAAACCAAATGAAGCAATTTGATGATTGACACCTATCCACAAATAAAGAAAGGTTGCATGATTTTTTACTCCACTAAATTAAAGACAAAAACAAAACTACCACAAAAAAGAGTTTCTTTCTTTACTTCTTTCAACGTATTCCCAGCCAAAGACTCCCATCTAGAAAGCTACATTCCAGATAAATTGATCTCAAGTCCATTAAAAAGGCTGCTAAAACATTTCATGTAGTGAGCGTCCGAAAGAGGACATGTTTTCCTATTGCTAAGTGGAACATCATACAGAAGTTATAGCTACCACTTTGTCCAGCATGTGAGTGAAAATTGTATCAGGTGATCCCTTGACACTAATTGTCAGCAATCAGTAATTTTCCCATTTTTCGTTGAGCCTTTAAATACATAAAGCGAAAACAAGACAATCCAATGGCGTGTCCAGAATATTACCGTGACTATGGGAAGTAAAGGGCCAAATATCTCCTCATTCATAATAAGAGAGTCTTCTGGGACATCCAGCAAAATGGTCGGAGAAATTTTTCTGCAACAATTGGAAGACTCTCATGAATAGTATGAAGGGCTCATCTGTTTTATCTACTAAACTTCAAAATCGATAAACGTGATAGAAGTATGCAGTTGAACTTACAGGCTGTCTTTGTTTCTTCGACCTCCATGGACTATTTTACCAGAAACCTTATCATCATCCAAGAGTTTTGTTAAACGAGCAAAGTGGTTGGAACTCACAATGCGAGACAAGTCTTCAGATATCAACGGGTCCTTTCCAAAGAACTTCTCCAACTCAAGTTTCAGAGCTTCTATCTATTGAATGAGTTCCATAAGAAGGAAACCAATAAATATCAGATCTGCATATACTTGAATAGAGACATATATAGAAGACAAAAAGTTTACAGGCAAACTTACCAACTTAGGAGCAAAATCTTTGGTTGTTATAATGTGATCAGCAGAAACACATGCTTGCCCATTATTTAGTCACCACTTTCCTCCAATAAGTCGCCGTGCTGTGACCTGATGACAAACACAAAGAATTCAATTATGCCGTGGACTCACAGCACCATAATTGACAACAACAAGAGAATTTGGCACCACAGAAAAGGTCGCGCCGGAAAGGGAAAGCTCTATACTGTTAGATTTACTATGTCGGAATCAACAATAACAGGACATTTTCCTCCCAGCTCCAAAGCTACAGGTGTAAGATGCTTTGCAGCAGCAGCCAACACAATGCATCCCACTTTTCCATTGCCTACAAATCATTATTTGATTACATGTAAATATAAACGAAAATGGTAAGATTCTATAAATCGTACATCTACATACTGACCAAAAGATACATAATCACAGTGCTTTAACAAAATATTTTGGGGAATACTATGAATCCAGTCATCAGCGCGACAAAGCCATTATTACTCATTAGAATATTCAACCTTATATCTCTTGCTACCGTAGAGTCCTTTAATATTTTGGGGAGGATTTGGTGAATAACCTGTATAAAGTATCTTATCCCACTTTTGCTCTAGAAGGGCAGATGTTTCAGGAGCAGCACCCTCGACAACTTTTACTGCAGAGCTATCCAAATACTCCCCAAATAATTTTGCAAGCAGTGAGGATGAGGCTGGAGCAATTTCTGATGGTTTCAGAACCACGGCATTGCCAGCTGCAATAGCTCCAATGACTGGATCAACAGATAACACTGCAAAAGGAAGATCATAACAGAAGAAATATATTACGGCAACATCTAAATGTTCTTCTCTGTAAGTGTTTCTTAATGAAAAATGATTTTGGCACTCCACTTTTTTATGATAACACTCCAAAATTTGTCTTTTAGTATGCCTTGTATATAATTTTTACACTAAAAGACAAGTTTTGGAGTGCCATCGTAAAAAAATTGAAGTGCCAAAATCATTTTCCATAATGACAGGTCATAATAATATGGAGAATGTCAGATTAATATAATATTAACAATGAACAAATCTTATCCAAGGGCGAAGAATAAAAAAAGGAGCTGTTAGAAAACTCAGTACAGAAAATCAGGAGCCCTCAACGTTCTCAGTGAATCACTTGAGCCCTGATACATTTTTGGTGCCATGGAGCTAGACAAGTGAGAGCTAATATGTTTTCTCCATGTTTGGGACAACTAAACTAGACACTATTGGTGAGTACTACCATCACAAGCATTATTTAGTGCCTTTCGCTAGCAGGTCACATCTCATTCAAGGGTAACAAGATCAGACGACTATGATTAAGGAAAAAAAAGAAAGTACATGCAATCCCTTTTCTTAATTAGCTTTGTCTCTAACAACAAGCAATGGACTGTCTAAGAAAGACTTTCAACAAATACAGTAGATAACGAGCAATATAGTAGTAGTACTCGAACCAAGTGCACATATTCTTGACGATTCGATGAAGAGGGATATTCATATTGGGCATTTTGCCACCATAATTAACTGGTTACTTCTATTTCTATTGTTCAATTTTAGTCAAATAACATATGTAAAATTATTGTGTCATGTATCCATGAAATCCTAAAACAATGTGTATAGTGACATCTACAGATTGAACTGAGTCAACTTTGAGGAATTGACACGAACATTGAAAATGGACAACCAAAATGGGTCGGAGGGAGTATATTTCAAGATCAGTGACCCGGCACATGAACATAGATATTTTAAAACCCATTTCAAATAGATTAGCTAATAAGACGACATTTTAAACGGGGCCACAAATCACATTTCACCAGGCGTGTGTATGTCAGTTGTGTAGATGGGCAATGATGCAATGTATTAAGGATCATCATTTAGCCCGTCGGCTCCTGACACGCCCAAAGCCCGCCTGGTCCGTCGGGTTTTTCTCGGCCCGAGCCCGTCCAATGGGAGGGTAGCCCAGCCCAAAGTCTTCATTGGCCAGGCTTTGGCTTCGATATTTAAGCTTGGCCCGCTGTGAGCCCGCCCACAATACCTGTCCGGATAGCCCATTTATCGCACAAAACCCCGCACACATGCATATGGCAGACCACTTTTTTGCCCATTAATCACACAAAACCCAAAACATTCAATTCAAGGATTATATATTTTCATCTTTTCATCTTTTGGTATAGGAAAACCGAAAAAATGAATGGTGGACTGGTTTCCTTTAAGTTGCACTATTCAAAGAATCTTTAATTTTGTCTTCTGATAAGTTGGCTGGAAAAAAAAAACATAGCTTCAATAAGCCCAATACAATTCTAGCCCCATACAAAAAACAGAGCAATCAAAATCCAACCTGTAAGCCCAATACAATTCTATTCCGCCCACAAGCCCGCCAGGTGGGCTACTCGTGGGCTTCAATTTTAGGTACCCATCTTGGCCCGCAAAAAAGAAACAATCTGCTTGGCCCAGCCTATGGGCAGGCATGGATAGTGACTTGGCGGGCTAGGCTAGTCCTACCCGGTCCGGCCCGATGATAACCCTTAGCGTGTATAGGTCTAGTCCTTGGAATTGGACAACCCCCAGGGGCATTAAAAAAAAATTTAAGTATTATAGTATATACAAAAAAAGTGTCCAATACCATCACAAGTGATTGCCATTGGTGCAGTGTAGATACAGCCATTTATAATTTCATGTGGGCTGAGTTCAATTCTGGGCCCTTTTGCGCCCCTTTATTTTTTCCCTCTACTTTTGATCTACCTCGTTTTGTTTTTGGAGAATTTTTAGGCCGGCCCTAAAAATTAGGTTCAGTCTTAATTTAGTCCTGTACAATTATTTGTATATTTTATTTCAACCATACCCCTTCACGCGCAGCTCACGGAACTAGAGAGCATCTACTATAGAAAAATTATCTAATGCTCCATGAGCACTAGTGCACTATTAAAACATTATTTAAATTTCAAAAAGTCATATCTTTTGTTGTAGATATTCATTTTTAAAAAAAATTATATTTTTGGAATCTACTCGACAATATCTACTAAATAAGATCCATATTGAATATGAAATTATGAAAAATTAAAAAAATACCATTTGCTATGAGAAAATTTTATGAGAACTGTTTTTATGAAAATTGTCTTTGAGAAACTATTTCTATGAGAACTGTCTTTATGAGAACTGTTTCGGATTAAAATACCCTCAGCTATGTGAACTGGCTATGTGAGCTGAAAAATACACAATTCAAATAATTTCAGTATACATTAAAATACACAGTTCTCATAGAAAATACGTAGTTGTCATAGAAATAAAC
This sequence comes from Rhododendron kiyosumense, assembly GCA_019656275.1. Lineage (NCBI taxonomy): Eukaryota > Viridiplantae > Streptophyta > Magnoliopsida > Ericales > Ericaceae > Rhododendron > Rhododendron kiyosumense. The sequence goes on along the minus strand of BPLS01010887.1, from coordinate 8,286 downwards.
AGTTCTCATGGATAATACTCAATTCTCATAGAAAATACATAGTTCTCATAGATAGTTGTCATGGATAAAACACAGTTCTCATAAAAAATAAAATACACAGTTCTCATGGACAATACTCGATTCTCATAGAAAATACACAATTCTCATAGATAGTTGCCATGGATAATATACAATTTTCATAAAAAATACACAGTTCTCTTAGAAAAATACACAATTTTTATAGAAAAATACATTGTTCCCGTAGGATGTACACAGTTCTCATACAAAATACACAATTTTTATAGATCAGTTCTCACAAAAAATATACAATTTTTATAGAAAATTCACAGTTCTCATGAAAAATTCATAGTTCTTATAGACAGTTCTTATGGATAAATACACAAATCTCATAAAAAATACATTGTTCTCATAAGAAAAAATACAGTTCTCATAGAATATACACATACGAACAAAAATTGAACAATTTTCCGAAGTAGCAAAATATTAAACAAATTCGTAGCACCTAGCTAAAATCTTGCCAAATGTAATAGTAGTAATAATAAAAAAGTAAGGCCGAAAAATAAAATATTTAAAAGAAAAAGAAAATAGAGAAAATCCTCCATCGCCATTTCTCTGTACCTACCTAATAAAGTCCACATAGTCTCACGACACACTAAAATAAATGATTCGTACATGCAGTTCTCATAGCCCACAACACAATTCACATAGCCTTACCACATACTAAAATAAATAATTCGCATATGGAGTTATCATAGCCCACCGCACAGTTCACATATCATTACCATACATTAAAATAAACAGTTCTCATAGACCACCACACAGTTCACATAGCCTCACGACACACTAAAATAAACAGTTCCCCCCATATGTAGTTCTCATATCCACCGCAAAGTTCACATAGTCTCACGATACTAAAAATAAATAATTCGCATATGCAATTTTCATAACCCACCGCACAGTTCACATAGCCTCACGACACATTAAAATACATAATTCACATATGCAGTTCTCATAGCCCCCCACGCAGTTTACATAGTCTTACCATAACTAAATTAAATAGTTCACATATGGAGTTCTCATAGGACATATGGAGTTCTTATAGTACACAACACAGTTCACATAGTTTCACTTCACACTAAAATAAACAATTCCCATATACAGTTCTCATAGCCCACTGCATAGTTCACATAACCTTACTACACATTAAAATAAATAGTTCGCATATGCTATTCTCATAACCTACCGTACAATTCACATAGACTCACGACATATTAAAATAAACAATTCACATATGCAGTTCTCATAACTCACCACACAAATGCACATAGCCCTAACACACATAATTCACATAATTCAATATGCAGTTCACATAGACAATAAATACACAATTCACATACCCTCACAAAACAATTCACATGCTATAATTTGGGGTCTAAAACAAAAAGTAAAAAATTCACCTTAATTTAGAATATGGAGTATCACATGGATCCGTCCCTTTTATGATCTAATAACACGTAATAAATTCCTACACAAATCACAAGTTTCCTGCATTTCCTACTACCGAAGACAGCGCCGGAGTCCCTATCACCAACAGCGTCGTCTATGGGAGATGTACATATGAGAGCTAGACGCCGGCAACGGGGTTCGGGGTCCCAGAGATCTTGAGCCGATGGAGGAGAGAGGATTTGTTGAAGAAAGGATCGTTGGTTCTAAGGGGATCTCGTCGGAATCGACGTCCTTGGTGACAGAGGCAGAGCTCAGGAGGGAGAGGAGGATTTCAGATTTTACCGTTGCCGTTGGACGATTTGTTGCAGAAATTTGTTCCTTAATTTTTCTGTTTGGTTTGATCAAGAAGAGGAGTTTAACTTCAGGATGTCCCCTTGTCTGGTTCGCGATCATGATCCCGCCAAGAGCGGCAAAGGAGAAATAGTCGGCATTGGAGAGAGCGATGGTGGTGGCGCAACGGCGAAGGCGGTGGCGGTGACCGAAGTCTTCTTCGTCATCCTCGTCCAACTCGTCATCGTCATCGTCTACCTCGTCGCCTTTGGAGGCTTCGTTGAGAACTGATGGGTGTAGTTTGAGAGAGAAAGTGAGAATGTGAGGGTGAGGGATACAAAAGTCATGAATCAACATACCCGAACCTAAATAGGTTCGGAAAAATATTTCAGGTTGGTTTCAAACCGAGGCTAAAAAACGGGACGGCTTCTAATTTTCTATTTTGTTTTCCTTTCCAATTCATAATATTGCGAAAAATCAAATTACTCCACTTTTGATCTACCTCATTTTGTTTTCTCTCCCAATGTATAATATTGTGAAAAATCAAATTACATTGTTAGAAAATTTTGATTTAACAAACACAATAATAATGTATAAGTGATATGTTCTTACATTTGATTAAAAAAAAGTCACAAATCGAGTAAGCTAATATGATTTTTATTTTTACTTTTACTTTCAAACTACCATTTTGCAAGAGAGATTAAACAGATTGGCTATGATCTCAATTGAAAATGAGACGTCGTTCCACTAAAAGTATTTTTGAGCATTTGGGGCTTTTTTAAACTTTTTACGCTTTTCAAGACTGGTCATTCTCTTCACATTTATTAACTAAAAAGCCTAAAAATCAAAAGTCAGCAGAATGGGTCCCGAGTTCTTGGAAAAATAAAGTACGATAACTCAATTGAAAATTTTGCTTCAAAAAATGTAAGAAGAATTTATTTTCTTTGAATCGGATCGTGTTAATCATAAAACACTATAACTGGGGTTTACATTTTGATATTGATTTTTTTGATATTATTCAAGCTAAAATAAAAATGTAATTTTGATTTTTTGGAACTACATATATATTTATTTATTTTGTATGATTTAATTGTAAGGGGCAGACTATGACCACCGCATATGTGGTGCGGTGACTGGCCACCGCACAGCCACAAAAATACAGAAAAATATTCATAAATTTTAAAATAATATTTTATGGGACCCTGTAAAAAATCAGCTCCGACGGAAATTGATAGATATGTTTTGAATTTACAAGGGCGAAAACTACGAAACTGAGCAGTTTCGCTCCTACAAATTCAAAAAACATACCTACTGATATCCATTGGAGCTGATTTTTTACAAAGTCCCATATAATATTATTTTAAAATTTATGAATATTTTTCTGTACTTTTATGGGGCCCGGAATGGGTCCCAAAAGGTGTGCGGTGGACCGGTCACCGCATTCCATGCGGTGTACCTAGACTTACGGTAATTGTAAATGGGCAATAAAGCATGAGGTTGGGTTAGGACAACTCAAATGTCGGAATCAGCATTGTGTAGGTCCCACGTGAACGTGATTATATGCACAAGTGTGTGTGATTTGTATAAAGGACAATTGCACTAACTTATAAAGTGAAAACGTCACTATTTGGAACGTTCTACTAATGTGAAATTATTGTATATGATAATTCTTGCCAAGAACTACTATTTACAAATGCTGTAATTGTATTCTCGTAATAAAAATAGAAATCTTCTCTGTTATGGTTTCCTGTTTATAAGGGCATCCAGTTTTTCTCATTTGTTTCTCTTTAAGTTTTGATTTTATTCAGAAGATATCTTATGAACGCGCTTATGCATGAATTTTCGTGTCATGTGTGCTTACCTTTCGTTATAATGCACATCTATCCAAAGAGCCCAATAGTTGTTAGCTACAGAAATACTCTAGCTTCAAGTTCTGGTGTGAAACTATTGCAATGAGTACAAAAGATTGTTTCAAAAAGAAAAAAGGAAGTTGTTCTGGTTGTATGCCACGAGGTTGCTGGAGATGCAGACAACTTTTAGCAACAAAGATCCGCGACCTACGCAGAGGGTTCCGCAGTAGGTGGTCCGCAACCAGCGCAGAGAGTTCGTCAACAGGTAGGCACGCGATCAGGCTCGTGGCAGGTAGTGTGCGCGACAGGCAGGCTCGTGGTCAGGATGGGCTGTGGGCCGCGGCCCACGTTGGTTGGAGGGGTCCAACTATCACTTCTTGAGAGCGTGCAGAGAGAGAGAGAGAGAGAGAGAGTGCAAGAGAAAACTTTTCTCAGAGAGAAATGAGAAGATTTATAATATTTTGTTTTCTTTCGTTCATAGTGGACTAGTATGGCTCCCGGGGACGTAAGCAAGTTGCCGAACCTCGTATATTTGTGTGTTCTGTTTTTTTGTTCCTCTTTCTCTGATTTATTTTCTGTGACGATAGTATCCCAAGATCCTGAGTGTTCTTGTTCGTTGTGAGTCCAAGCGCAAGACTCCGATTTTCCAACAGAGGTCCCTATGGACAACGGGACTGGAATTGAAATATGTGGCTGGGTGTGGAGAATTTTGACCATTTGTTTTTGCTATGAATTTTCGTTTCATTTGTGCTTACCTTTCGTTATAATCCACATCTATCCAAAGAGCCCGATAGTTGTTACTTGTTAGCTACAGAAATATTCTACCAAATGGACAATGATGTAATGTCAATAGTACTTGGGATAATTCTATGGTATCTTCCCTCTTGTCTGGGTGAAAAGTGGCATAACACTTTGAAAAATGGCATAACAATATTATGCCATTTTTAAATTTTGGGGGACACTGTAAAAATGGCATAATACTTTGAAAAATTGCACAACAATATGTTATGTCATTATGGTGTTCCCCAAAAAGTGCTATGCCATTTTTATGGTATCCCCCCAAAATGGCATAACATTATCACCATAAGGCATAATCATTCTCATTAGAAGGCTCAACGGGAGGACACCGATAGGAGAATATTCACGGGGGACACCGATAGGGGGATATTCAAGTAGTTGCCCTCAAGGTATATTTTATTTTTACATGCTCTCAATCGGGCTTATTGAAGTCCATGAGATGAACTTCAATGAGTTAATGGGGTATATTATATACCCAGTCGGCAACGTGTTGTATACCCACTTCCCTGGATAATTTGATATAATTTTCTTGCTTCCATCATACTCTGTTTCCTTCACCAATAACCAAATTGACCAACAAAATGGACTACTGGGAACTAAGTAATGGAAGCATTCTCAAAGATGCAAGGTAACATCCAAACATGTTAAGAAATGAAGAAAAATATTTTGTCTTCAGAAAGATTGATTTCTTTGAATGAGAGAGCATAACTTTATACAAGAGAATTCCTACGCTAGTTTAGGAATCTAAATCATAGAAGAGAATTCACAGCCCATACAATATATTTGTTTCCTAATCTATCCCATGATTAATGGGATATAATTGATCTTCTCAACACTCACCCTCAAGTTGGAGAGTGGATGTCAAGAACTCCCAACTTGCGTATCATGGCAGAAAAAAGTTCCTTCCCCAATGGCTTAGTGAACACATCTGCTAACTGATTTGTTGAAGCAACATACTTGGTTTCTACAGAACCGTCTTGTATTTTGTCTCGAATAAAATGACAATCCATTTCTATGTGTCTGGTTCTTTCATGAAAGACGGGATTAGCTGCTATGTGCAAGGCAGCTTTGTTATCACAATATAACAATGCCGGTCTTGGATGCAATATTCGTAAATCTTTCAACAATGAGCGCAACCAAGATAATTCACAGCATGTGCCTGTCATAGCTCTATATTCGGCTTCCGCTGAGGAGAGGGACACAGTCTTCTACCTCTTTGTCCGCCAAGAAATAAGAGATGATCCCAAAAACACACAATAACCCGAAGTTGATCTACGAGACGTTGGGCAACCAGCCCAATCCGAATCAGAGAAAGCTCACAAAGATAAATTATTCTGAGAAGAGAAAAACAATCCTTGTCCTAGACTACTTTTCAAATATCGCAATATACGAAAGGCAGCTTCCATATGAGGTTTGCGTGGTGCATGCATGAATCTGCTTAACACATACACCGAATAAGTGATATCTGGCCGGGTAATAGTCAAATAAATTAGGCGTCCCACAAGCCTCCTATACTGAGACGGGTCTCTAAGCAATTCACCTTCATCCGAGAGCTTTATGTTTTGTTCCATGGGAAAGTTTACAGGTTTGGCGCCAAAGAAACCACCATCCTTTAGAATTTCCAAAGTGTATTTCCTTTGTGAGATGGAAATACCTTTATTTGAACGAGAGACTTCAATGCCTAGAAAATACTTCAAATCACCCAAGTCTTTAGTCCGGAAACGACTATGCAGGAGTTGCTTAAGAGTAGATATAGCAGTGTGGTCATTACCCGTAATAAGAATGTCATCAACATATATCAATAAAGCTGTAAAGGTTTTGCCTTTTCGACATGTGAACAAGGAATAATCTGTTTTGGATTGAACAAAACCGGCAGCTTGGATAGCGCTAGAAAACTTGGCAAACCATTGACGGGAAGCTTGCTTTAAACCATATAACGACTTGTTGAGGCGACACACAGTGTTCTCTCCCTGTCGCTGAAGACCAGGAGGTGGAGACATATAAATTTCCTCATGGAGATCCCCATGAAGAAAAGCATTGTGGACATCAAGCTGGTGAAGTGACCAATTCTCGGCAGATGCTAGAGCCAATAAACAACGAAAAGTAATCATTTTAGCAGTGGGCGAAAAAGTATCATGATAATCGATACCTTCTTGCTGTGTGTAACCTTTCGCCACCAAGCGAGCTTTGTAAAGCTCAATGGTGCCATCAAAGTGACGCTTGATTTTATAAACCCATCGACAACCAATAGGTTTTTTGCCAGAGGGAAGAGAAGTGAGAGACCAAGTGTGGTTGGCCTCCAAAGTGGCCAATTCAGATTGCATTGCTGTTTGCCAATGGGGATGTAAAGATGCTTCACTATAAGATGTAGGCTCAACATCCTGACTTATAATAGCAACAAAGGATCGATGTGATGGTGAGCAACGATGATAAGAGATGAAATTACAAAGAGGATACCGCGTACCTTTTTGTGGACTGGACGACAAAGGCAACAATGGTTTGGAAGACGTCCCCTAGTTGCAAACATAATCTTGTAAAGCTGTAGGGGGGACATGAAGACGTTGGGAACAGCGCAATGCTGGTGCGGGGGGTGGACTAGCTGGAGGGGATGGTATAGGCCTAATGGGAGTGGGTTGAATAGAAAACTCAGAAGGAGGAACCGAATCGGGTGGCGGATTGGGCTGGACGGGTGAAAACATGTCGGAAAGGGGAGGATCGAACACACAATGAAGAATTACAGGTGCTGAATTTTGGGAAGTAGAAGGAGTGGAGGAAGGAGAAGCATAGGGGAAAATATTTTCATGAAAAACAACATCACAACTAGAAAGGATTTTATGGGTGCTAAGGTCATAGAGCTTGTAAGCTTTTTGTCCGACTGGGTAACCAAGAAACAGACAACGTTGGGCGTGAGGGGCGAACTTATGAGGAACATGCACAGCAGTCGCATATGCAAGACACCCGAAAACTTGAAGATGAGAGTAAGAAGGGACCTTCCCATAAAGTCGTTCAAAAGGCGTTTGCCGAGAAAGAAGTGGTGTGGGTAACCGATTAATGAGATGGACGGCAGTGAGAACACATTCCGCCCAAAAATGCAAAGGAAGATTGGCTTGAAAACAAAGTGCTCGAGCGGACGCAAGAATATGGCCATGTTTGCGCTCTACCACCCCATTTTGTTGAGGCATATCAGTGCAAGTATGTTGAAAATTGGTGCCATTTTTGTGAAAAAATCCATCATAGAAGAGAATTCCCTTCCATTATCAACCCGAAGATTTGCTATAGAGGCATTGAATTGTGTTTGAGCAAAAGAAAAAAAATTGGCAAGTAAACCTTGTGTTTCACTTTTGCGTTGCATAAAAAATACCCATGTAAATCTAGAATAGTCATCCACAATTGTCAAAAAATATTTAGCACCAGCAAGAGAGGCAACTCTGTAAGGGCCCCAAATGTCACAATGAATTAGTTCGAAAGGTCTAATGGATGAAATTGAACTAACAGAAAATGGAAGCCTACGTTGTTTTGCAAGTGCACAAATATCACAAGCATTATTTGGCTTGAACGGAAAATTCAACAATTTTTTTGACATAAAATCTAATCGAGAGGAAGATAAATGCCCCAATCGACGATGCCACAAGTCGGTGGTGGAGATGACATGAGAACAGGATGAACGGCTAACAACTGTTGTGGAGGGTCGGCTATTAGGTTGTGGTGTCTCTAACGCCAACGCAACCAAGTAATAAAGTCCGCCTCGTTGTTTACCCAAACCAATCGTCATCCTCGTCGTCAAGTCCTGCAAAATACACCAAGTAGGAAAAAAAGTGATGGAACAATTGAGGCCTCTTGTAATTCGACTCACAGACATCAA
>BPLS01010884.1:0-20886 GCA_019656275.1 Rhododendron kiyosumense | reverse complement strand
GGAACAATAGGAAGAAGAGAGACAAGTATTGGTAAAACCAAGTCTTACCGGTGGATGACGATCACGAGAAGGATACTGGTGGTCAAACGAGCCAGAGTTGGCTGCAGCACATAGACTAGGTCCAAAAAGGTAGTGGGAGGGCCAGTAGAGCCGGGAGGAGCTGCTACAGAGGCGGAAGGAGAGTAGACGGAGGGGGAGCAAAGGACACCACATGAAGTTAGAGAGTAGAAATGTACTTTGTAGGTACATTAGAAGAAAGTGGATCAATATTAACCAAGTCTTCCTTAGCTACAGGTGCAGTTTTGGGAGGAAGAGAGAAATAGCGTAGATGCTCGAGAAAAGTAACGCGCCTAGACACATACAACTTCTTTGTCACATGATCATAACACCGATAGCCTTTTTGTTTAGTGTCATACCTTTAGAAGACACAATGAGTACTAAGCTTAATGCGATCTTTCTTTGGGAGAAGGACAAAACAACTAGAACCAAACACAGGAGAGAGTAGTTAAGAACCTGACCATAGAGCAGCTCATATGGGGAACTACTAGAGAGAATAGGAGTGGGGATCTGATTCAGAAGATAAGGTGCAGTGAATACAACTTCTTCCCACAACACAGAGAAGGGACAAAGGACGACAACAGTAGAGTCCTTGCATCATCAAAAAGGTGACAATGCTTTCTTTCACCCCTACCATTTTGGGCAGGAGTGTCAAAACAAGAAGATTGATGGATAATCTCATGTGTATCTAAGACTGCAACAAACTCAGAAAGAAAATATTCCCCACCCAAATTAGAACAAAGAATTTTAATAGAAAGTTGGGTTGCAACCCCTACCATTTTGGTTGTATGCGTTTTCGTATGAACGAAATCTCCTACCATTTTGACCAAAAAAAAAAAAAAACCCTGGGATGAAAAGATCAATAAATTTTAAAAGAAAATCAGATTTGTGCGTCATAAATAAACCCCAGATCAACTATAATCATCAACAAAGAAGTGATAATAAACGGAACCACCTTTAGTGGAAACCGGAGATGGACCCCATTAATAGGTATGAACAACCTGAAAAGGAGAAGTAGAAAATGAGGTACTTTTACTATAGGAAAAAGCGAAATTTTTTGCAAACTTACAACCATTGCACTCATAAATGTCACTGATAGAAATTTTCCCTACATACCTGACTTAACCAAAAATTTTAAATGCGCACTAGACAAATGTCCTAAACTAGAATGCCAAAGATGAAAGAGGGAGGAATTACGATCTAAGCAAAAAGACGACATGACAGTGGAGGTAGATTCTATAGGAATGTGCAAGCTCTCAAAAATATAGAGATCACCAGCCCTATGCCCGGTCCCAATCTGTTTACAAAACTACCAGAAGAGGAGAATAAGACATCAAACCCGGAATCAGATAATTGAATAATAGAAAGTAAACTTAAAGACAATTGAGTAACATAGAACACATCCGAGATAGACAAGAGAGAGCCAGAGGTAGGGAGAATGGAACCAATGGAAACAACTTGCATAGGGGAACTATTTGCAGTGGCAATACTAATAGAGAGGCAGGGGAAATGCAATTATTAAGAAGAGACAAATTGGGAGTCGTACGATGGGAGGAACCGGAATCGACAATCCATTTGGTGGGTAAGATACCTGTGGTATAAGAACTATGCAAACCTAACTCTAGGTAGTGGTCATGGCATAAGCTTTTGAATGATCCTCCTGGGTGGCAGCCAAAAATGCATGATACTATTGATACTGTGTAGATGATGGGATGGAGGAACTCTGCCAGTGGTAGGAGTTGCTAAAGCTACGGGAGGTCAAAAAATCTGTGGTGGTGACCGAGAATATGATGGTGTAGTCGAAGGAAAAGAATTACGTCCTTTAAGTTGCAGAAGCTTAGGTCATGAATCTATTAGTCTTGTAACCATTTCAAGATTAATGAAATTTTTTTGCCGTTCAAAAATTAAAGCTGAGGGCACGCATTTTTCCAATGTCCCTTTTGACGGCATAAAATACACTTGCCCATAGAAACCCGAGGCTTAGGCTTGCACATAATCTCAATCACACGTGAAACCGGAGTAGGCAAGTACTGAAGACAAACTAGGCGGAGCAGACAAGATAGCACTGATTGCTTGCATTTTACCGGCCAAAAAAATGATTCAAGACCCAAGAGAGAGTTAGACAGATGCACCAAAAGCTCAAAATAGTTCTAAACAGCCCGAAATAGTGCCTTACAGTGCAAGAGTGCCCCAAACAATCCTTTATAGCGAAAACATTCCTAACAGTCCGAAACAGTGTGCTACAGTGAGAAACAATACCCCAAACAGCCTCAAACCGTGCATAACAGTCCCAAACAGTGCAGAATAGTACCAAAAGAAGAAGAAGGGAGATTATTATTGCTAATCAAAAGAAGTTCAATGTGTCATGTGAATAGTGCCTTGGATGAACAATTCTTTGCTTGAATGGTAGGGTGAACTGGGTTGATTGAACAGTAACGTGATGAACAGTACCTCTGATGAACAGTGTGTGTTGAAACAAAGTGCTAAAGTGAATAAACTATCAACAGAGAGAGAGAGAGAGAAGAGACAATCTACTTTTAATTCAAACAATGGTGGCGGTGGAAACAAATTATTACCCCCATTGGGGGCTCTGATACCACGATAACTTGCAAAGGGGGGAACAACATAAAGTCTATTGCATAATGAAAATATTACAAAGAATACAAGACTAACTAGGTCAAATAGAAAAACCCTACTTTACTGTATGACTAAACTACCCTTAAAAACAATATATTAAATGACAAGAACCTTAAATCCCTAAAATAGTAATATATGTTCGCAAAAACACAGGCCATTGTTATATTCCTATTTTGGTCTCATAAATTAGGATGGCATAGGATCTCTAAGAGAACTTTGTATCAAGTAGTTGGAACTTTGATTTAACAATTTGAATGGCCGCATATGTAGAAGCAGCAATTTTGATTCCACTTCATTTTGCCTTTCCCATTTTGAAGTATATAAATCAACAAAGCTGCTTTACAAATTCAGAAGTTCTTTCCATACAACATTTGTGTACTAGGTACACTTTTTGTTTGTTTGACAACAGGGTAGATTTCTGCTTGCTGCTGATAGTGGTCGTGTTTTAGCCCGTTCATTCCATTCAGTTCTTCACATTGGCTATGAAATAATTGGACAAGCTCTTGGTGATGGAAATGTACATGTTCCAGAATGTCATCCTGAAATGACATGGAACCGCAAGGAATTTTCGGTGATGTTGGAGCATGTGCAGGCTCATGTTGCACCAACTGATGTTGACCCTGGGGCTGGACTTCAGTGGCTTCCAAAAATCCGCAGGAGTTCCCCCAACAGAAAGCGTACTGGTGCTTTACTTGAAAGAGTGTTTGTGCCTTGTGATATGTACTTCCGCTACACAAGGCATAACGGCGGTACAACAGACTTAAAGGTAGACGCCATACAAAATTCTCTAAATTGAATAAACAGTTTCTATAATTCCACTCGTTATTTCTATTTGCTATATTCTCTTATTTTCTTTATCTTTTCTTTTATGGCAAGTCTTTTGAATGCTACTTGATAATTCTTCTCTAATGGAATTTTGGTAGATGAAGCCCTTGAAAGAGCTGTCTTTTAATTCCCGCAATTTGACGGCGACAATGACATCCCGTCAATATCAGGTTATGCTTGATGTGTTGACTAATCTTCTCTTTGCTCGGCTTCCCAAGTAAGGATAGTCTTTTCTTTTTTTACGTCGTTTTCTTTTTAATTATTGCCACTGTCTTCTTCCATTTAAATATGCTTGTTCTTGGTTATTGAATTATTGTCATCAACTCTTGCTTTCTTTTGAAATATCTTATAGAAGGGTGGTAAGATGAAGGCATGTTGTGGTAAGAGTTCCGGTGTCACTTATTCAAAAGAAGGGGGGAAAAAGGTTCAGGTGTCTATATAGCTGTAGTTTGTACCTTTCCTGGCATAAATTTTTAGGTACTTCCACTGTTTGGCCTACTATGTTTTTCCATCTCTTTGCGGGTTTGATGTAGATTTGGGTAAATGCCGTGATTAATTGACATTGCAGATAGATAGTGAACCATAAACATTATTCTGCCTTTGCACAGGCATTATTTCCGTTTTTGCTCACAGTTGGGCCTTTTCACATTTTTATAGATTTTATTTCCAAACTTCTGTTATTTCAGAAAGAATTCAATTAAAGCATGCTTGCTTCCTCGCTTGGTTTGTTGCAATCGCCAATTGCTCTTTGCCTAGGAATTTTATCATGATGTGAAATTCATTAAGCTTTGTAGACATACTTTGACTGGAATATGTGATTTGGATGTCAGAGAAGGTGTGTTGATTTGTGCAATAGTTTCCTTACTTTGAGAAGTAGTTTGATTAAAGCTTGTGATTCAGGCCTCAAAAAACTAGTCTGTCATATCTTACTGAAGATGATGAAGGCATTGAAGAGGCAGATGAGGTTGTTCCTGAAGGTGTTGAAGAGGTAGAACTTGCGAGAATCAATCTTGAACAAAAAGAGCAGGAGCAGAAGATGATTCTAGATGACATTAGGAAATTGTCTTCATCTTCTGATACGTCTGGAGATGAAAGCTTAGAGAAGGAAGGTGATCTGTGGATGATAACTGGTGGAAGGTCGACATTGGTGAGAGATGAATCTATGAAGTATTTAGTAGTTGGAAGCCCTAATAATATGTAGTCATAATTGTTTTTCTTTAGTTGTCACTGGTTCTATGTGAATACATAGCCATTATGTTCTACAACTGTCATTCAAGTGTCGTTTTCTGTGACACTTCAAAATTGACATTCTTTGGAAACCTATTTTATTTCCTCTAGCCTTTAATCTCCCATACTACTAGAAAAGACACTTTATATACTCATACACATTACACACTCGGATGAAACTTTGGCAGATTTTTATGTTCTTCATGCAGTTTAACTTTGTGGTTTGTGGATAATTTTTCCATCGTTGTTGTTGACTGAGTTTTTTTTATGGGTTTAGATTGCTTCATGATAGATTTGATCGATCATTTTCTAAACCAAACACGGTTTTGTTTTTTCTCTACCTTCAATGTTTCATTCTTTCATGCATTTCCAGTTCTTAATGGTTTGTCTTTCAAGTTAAAGTTCCTCATACAGTCTCCTCTGATCCTCTTTTTCAAGGTGGCCCCAATTTCCATAATTCAACTCTAGTGTGATGTGATTTAATCCCATGGTGGGGCTACCAACCCGTTTGAAATTTTCCTGACTCCACCTTTTATGCTTTAACACTTAATCTTTAGAATGTGGTTAGCATTTTTGAACCCATTAGTTTTCCCTTTTGGATGTGCAGGAAGCTTGGTTTGAGGTGATTTAGGTTCTTCTGTATAATAATTCTCTTAACTTTGTTTCTCATGTGTATTCAACATAGATCATTAAATATTTTTGTGGTTCATTATCTAGGCTGATGGGTCATTTTGTTGCAAAACCATATAAGGCTGGTACTCTTTTTGTTTCAAACATGCACTTGGCAGAAGTTCGCCTCATAATTTTGGAGCTCCTTTAATGGATTTTAGTTGTTCTACTTAAATCTAAATATAACATCGAAACAAATTTGGATTTTTGATGCACACGCATGAGGTCTTTTGTTAATGCTTTTTTTTTTTTGCCTTATCATTTCTTCCCCTTGCTCTCTTTAACTAAATGTTGATGAATCTGTTGCATCTTCAAGTTTATTATGACATGAGGTCCATATAAAGACATGTAGACATCTCTTGCATATGTCTTTTCAGTCTTGCCAAACGTGTTCTATTGATAAGATAACATAGAAGAAAGGTTGTATCAATAATGTACTGGTTTGTCTTTGACTCTCAACTCTACAAATTTCATCTCTACAGGTGTACATGCTAAAAAAAGAGCTTGAGAGTGCAAAAAATTTGAGAAAAACTGCCACTGCTTCACTAAGAATGGCTCTGCACAATGCTGCACAGCTAATACTTATGGAAAAAGAGAAAAACAAAAGTCCATCCTGTGCCATGCGTATTTCCGTGCAAGTTAACAAAGTGATTTGGAGCATGCTTGCGGATGGGAAATGTTTTGTCGAAGCTGAGATAAATGATATGGTAAGTGTTAAGAGTGTCATATTTGGTTATTTTCTATCTTGGACTTAGTCAGGGTATTCTAGTAATGATCTTCTTGTTTGTTAGACTATCTCATTAAGCTCTGTAATTGGTACCATAATTCTTCTGTTCTCTCCTTCTCCTTTTCTCTTTGCTTCTTCCTTTTCAAAACCCTGATCTTGTTAGAGCTTGTCTCACATTGGTTAATTATGACCTTCAAAACAAGTATATGAGCCTAGGCAGCCTGCCTCTCCACTCATTGCCAATTGGTTTTGAGTTGGATGCTTTAACATGGTATAACAGCTAGGCATTAGGAAGCTTTTGGAAAAGACTAGTATGCCTGCGGCCTATCCACTCATTGCCAATTGATTTTGAGTTGGATGCTTTAACATGGTATCACAGCTAGGCATTGGGAAGCTTGTCTCATATTGGTTAATTATGACTTCCAAAACTAGTATATGAGTCTGGGCGGCCTCTCCATTCATTGCCAATTGGTTTTGAGTTGGATACTTTAGCATTGTATCACAGCTAGGCATTAGGAAGCTTGTTTCACATTGGTTAATTATGACTTCCAAAACTAGTATATGAGCCTGGGCAGCTTCTCCACTCATTGTCAATTGGTTTTAATAGGATACTTTAACATAGTATCACACCTAGGCATTAGGAAGGTTTTGGACAAGACTCTCTTGATTGATTGTCCCGTTGTTTGTGCCATAAGTGCACCTTATTTCGTTATGATCCCAAAGTATGGATCCTTTGTTTATCTCTCCATGTGGAGGGAGTATTAGAGGTTGTCCCACACTGATTAATTATAACTTCCCAAACTAGTAAATGAGCCTCGGCGGCCTCTCCACTTATTGTCAATTGGTTTTGAGTTGGATGCATTAACAAATCTAGATACTTACACTTTGTTGTGAGAGTCGAGATTATTTTAAAGTAAGAATTGCAAGCCCCTTACGCTTGAGATGAAGGCAAACATAGAGTTTGATTATTCAGGCACCATAAAAGTATTTTTTACATCCAAATGTTAGATGCTGTTTGTATAATCTCTATGTGACTACGTCACTGAGTTTTACCGCTAATGATTACTATATGTGTAGGTAGAAATGAAATAAACTAGCACAATGCATTCGGTTTGGTTACCCTTCTCATAAACTAAAATATTACTCCAGTTTTTAATTATGTTGAAGATTCCTGCTCAATTTGCTTGAACAAAGCTGGTGTCCCTAACAGCAACTATAACCTCCTACATACGTCTGTTTGCCTTCTATTTGATTGGCATTCTTTGTCCCTAACAGCAACTGTTAAGTAGTTTATTTGCTTTTAGTTTTTACTTAGTGATGTTATGGAATACAGTAAAACTTCATTTGATTTCAAGAATTTAGTTTTTTTCTCCTTAACTGCCTTTTCTGGATATTGAACTTGTTGGATGGCTATTGTAACCCTTAGTGATGATTTTGATATATAAGGTATGCATCCTTATTCCAGAAGTTTTTGGTTTCATTGAAGAACATCTGATAAATTCCCTGTTCCTATACAGAAATATGAGTTTGACAGGGACTTCAAAGATATTGCTGTAGCTCGATTCACAATCAAGTATTTTGTCGTGAGAAATTGCTTGCCCAATGCCAAGTTTGATATGCTTCTATCACCATGGAATCCTCCTCCTGAATGGGGAAAGTATGCACTTTTCTCTACCTTCTTGTTGCACTGAGAAATGGCTGTAATTTATTTCCTTCTAGTTGTAAGGCACTCCTATTGCTTAAGACTTTTATTCTCTTTTATAGTTCTTCATTTCTGGCGGTATAGAACGGAACCACATGTCTTTCATGGGCTCTAATTATAAGATTTTTTGTTTTGGAATATAATATATGTTTTTTTTTTCCCTTGTGAATACACGTATTTTGGCCATTAGTTATTGGACCCTTAAATGCCTAGCTTTTTTCTTTTGCTTCAAATAGTCTGAAAGCTTAGTTGAATGCCATCAATCTTGGTTCTAATAAACATGGTTCTAGAACCTACATCAAGCTGTAACCAGTAACTTGAATTCAAGTCTCACTGATTTTCAAAGTGAAACTGATTTTTGAAGTGGAACTACGAGCATTGTTTTATATGACATTCCTGTCTAAATATTTTTCCATTGTCGTCCTTCAGTTCCATTAGTCCAGTGCCTACATAAGAGAGGACTTCAAGGGTTTACGAGGTTTTGTCCTTTCTTTTTATGTCATGAAATTTATCTTGCAGAAAAGTAATGCTCCAGGTAGATGCAAGGCAAGGAGCTCCAAAGGTTGGAAACACTCCTTTTGAAAACTTCCAGGTAGTCAGTTTTGCAACCGAACTGATTACTTCACTATCAGAGGGCCAATGATTAAGGGTACCTTCTTATAGACTATCAGCGTATATGTCAAGAATTAAATTAAACATCATAACGATCAAGTTGCTTTTTCTAGATCCAATCTGAAAATGTACCATGAAAGTATGATTGTCATAAGTTACCCAGCCTCAAATTAATTATCAGCTTGTTAGGGTCAACTCGCTAATCCTTTGGCATTGTAGTTGAATTAATCTCTTTTACTAAGTGAAAAAAATCATAGTACTTCTCTTTCATTATAGTCCCTCATGGTTTTGTAATTATGTGTTATCTTCCTCGTAGTGCATTATGTTCATTTCCAAAATTAGTTATTCAGATTTGTAGTCTGATTTAGCCTCGTTAGAAGAAGTGGAGAACGGTTTATTCATTGCACCCTTAGTTCCCGAACACAGAATCTCAACATGGTTTTTTGGTTCCTAAAAGCAGCGACTCCAAACAAATTAGTGTGCCGCAATGGGCACTTCCGATTCAGACGCGCAGCAACGGGTGTCAAGTGTTTTGCTGATTGGCCATCTTGTGTGCGAATCTGTGCCGCAACGGGCGGGTATCCACAATATGCGAATAAAATGAGTGTAGTTGAATGAGAATGTTGAGATGGATATGTGTGTAGTGGTAAGACTTTGCAAGATAGAGTTGAAACAAAAAAATTTTTTTTAATGGCGATATAATTGAAACGAATACCTTCACCCGTTGGTAGGGGGAACACCGAAGGTAAAAGAAAATAGATTAAGGTGGTTTGGACATGTCTATTGTAGATTGGTAGATGCAGTAGTTAGGAGGAGCAATATGATTATGGTAGATGTTGGCACTGAGCACTAAGAGGGATAGGCCAAAATTGACTTAAGAGGTGGTAGTTCGACAGAAATCAAGTTGTTTGGATATCACAGAACAATGATGCTCTTGATAGAGCTCATTGTGGAAAATGGATGGTTATAGCCGAACCCAAAGTAATTGGGACTTAAAGGTTCAATTTGGTTTATCAATGTGTTATATTTTTTTTTTGTACGTGGAAATAATAACACTTCTTAAGTGAAGAAACCAGATGCAGCTCAATGCTTCATTGTGGTTGGTGTACATTATACATCATTGTGGGTCTGGAAGCCAGCTTCTAACAGTATTCATCATACACAGTTTAAGTTTGATGATGTTTCATATCAAAGTGAAACTAAAAGTAAAATAAATGGGATACCTGTCCCTATCCGTTGATTATAAAGCTGAAGATATAAAATCTTTTCACGGAATCCACAATATAACAGTCTGTTTCTGGAGTGATCAATATATGTCCTGCTATTTGTACTGTTACCCCAAAAAGAGTTTATTTAACATAGCACTCCCCACTTTTCGTACTCAAACTCTGGGTCCTACACTTTCAAGTTTGATTCAACTTATGGATGTGCATTAACTCTGCATACGATTATGCATGTGGACTGTCCATGCTTGCAGGTAGATATCTACCCCTTAAAGATACACTTGACCGAGACACTGTACCATATGATATGGGGGTATCTCTTCCCAGAAGAACAACAAGACTACCAAAGGCGGCAGGTTAGTCCTTTCATGTTTGTAATTTTTTGGTTTGTGGCTTTCTATTTGGGAACTAATACAATTGTCAAATTATATGGTAATATCAGGAAGTTTGGAAGGTTTCCACCGCTTCAGGACCAAAAAGTGTAAAGAAAGTTTCATCTCTGGCTGAAGCTTTTGCATCAAGCAGTCCCCCAACAAAAGAACCAGAGGGTTCCTCCAAACCAAACCCATTTTTGGTACCATTTATTTCTGGGATTAGGAAATCTTCTCTTCACGCAGATTCCTCGCAAGTAAGTTTTTTGGAGCCTATTCCATATTTGATAATTGTTTCTGGATGGCTTTGATGGTCTTTTACATGTAAGGAAATTAGAAATGTTGAGTACGAGGCAATTTAAGAATTAATGCCTTTTGGCCTGTTTGTCAGAAATCAGAATGATCTTCAGGATTTTGGGTGGTTTCATGTTGAATGCATACTCTTAGGCCCCGTTTGTTTGTTTGTCTGGATTAAAGCACCAGATTGGACTATAAATTGAAGATTTATCAGATATGAAATCCCATAATTTTGGTATTATATAAGATATGGGGAACATTGTGTTATTGAGCCCCTCCCTATTAGTCCAATGGGATTACGTATCTTGTGAGACCCTTCTCTATTAGTCCAGTCAAACATGCCGGGCCTTACAGAAATAACTTATTTATCCTTTGAACAGTAACCACTTATATAACCCTTTAATATCATGCAGACATTGAAGTTGCAGAACAGAAAAGATAACATAGGTGGTGGTTCAACTCCTGATCTAAGACGAACCTCTTCGTTTGACAGAACATGGGAAGAAAATGTGGCCGAATCTGTGGCAAATGAACTTGTATTACAGGTTCATTCATCTGGCATTTCTCCATCTAAAAGTGGGTCCCTTTCTCTTGAACAGCCGGACGAACACACAGAAAATAAGTCAAAAGAGATGAAACCTATTAGACCTGGTCGTTCTTCTCTTAAAGCAAAGAAGGTAGGAAAGAGGACAGATGATAAACTATCCAAGCCTCGTAAAATGAGGACGTTTCACAATGTCAAGATAAGCCAGGTTACTTCAGTCATCCGCTCGGAAATTTTAGAAAGAGGCTCACCTCCAATTTCTTACTGCCCAATCCACTTCAGTTTTGGGCGTTAGCTGACAATAGTGATCAGAACTGTTCATCTCGTAGACCATGCAGAGCAGATCATTCATGCAAAAAGGCCGGCTTGATCGAACATCTATAGCTACATGAACACATTGCAATTTTGTAAGATCACCTCCTATTTGTCCTTCAATGTTTTCTTGCACAAATGTGAACGACGTTTTTATGGGCTATTTGTGATCTTCTCTGCGGGGTCTATGCATTGAACTATTCCGATCACCATTGTGGGCCCATCCCAAAAATGGACCAGACTAGACAGTAGGAAACTAGAGGTGAGCGCTTCTGAAATTAATCTGTTAGTTTATATGGTGTGGTGGTGCATTTTTAATTATTTATCTATGCACAATGGAGTAGGTTGAACTACTTGTCAGTTATGAAGGGCCTCCATTGTCTATCACCGAGCTGAGGTTACTGATGGATGCTTTTCACCTTGTTGACTTCACTGGAACTTGGGGGCGACTGTTTTCACGAGTTAAGAAGCATGTGATTTGGGGTGTCTTGAAGTCGGTCACGGGGATGCAGGTAAGTTATGTGCACATATATCTATCCTTCATTCATTTTTTATGCATATAATGTTATCTACCATGACCACTCCAGCGAGTTCCTGACAACCTTGTTCTATTTTATCTGCTCAGTTCCAACATCATTCCCAAACCAAACCATATTACACCTTGTGTCCCAATCAATTAGAGTCAGCTACAAGAATCCTTGTTTGCCATTCTGAACTATCAAGGCCATATAATCGACTAGATTTACTAAATTTGTTTCTCTTTTTACACCCACATCCTGTATTAATCTTATCGCTTTTCTTGACTGTTGTAACCTTTGGTATGCTGTATGCAGCTAGCCACAAGTAATTGTGTTTCTCTGCTAATTTTCCGAAAGCTCTATATACTCCCCAAGATTCACAGTGACCACCATAGCAATGGTTACCACACGCTTAGTAGCCCTCTGCCAGGTCTTCACTAATTTTTTTGGCTCGTGAATTCAAAGTATGATGTCTAGCAGCCAACCACCGGAAAAGGGAAAAATACATTTGCTCCCCATTGTTTGCATTGTCTTGATCCGATTTATTGGTGAGAGAGCTCTGCTCTACACTCACCTATCAACTTACATGCAGGGTAAGAAGTTTAAATATAAAGGACATGCTCAGGAGGAGTCCAGCAGAACTGCTGCATCAGACATTGATCTTAATCTCGCTGACAGCGATCAAGGTTCTGCTGAGAAACCTGGTCAATACCAAATATCTTGGGCTAGGCGTTCCAGTGATGGAGCAGGTGATGGATTTGTCACATCCGTTAAGGGCCTTTTCAACTCTCAGCGCCGCAAGGCCAAGGCACTTGTGTTACGGACAATGAGGTCCCAAACAGAGAACAGGTCAAATGGGGAATGGAGTGAAAATGATGCAGAATTCTCTCCCTTTGCGAGGCAACTAACTATAACTAATGCAAAGAAGCTTATTAGAAGGCACACGAAAAAGTTCGGCTCAAAGGGACAGAAAGGTTAGTGACACTCACTCCTATTTTTCAAACCATATGACCTTTTTTTTTTCTTTTCCATTTCACCCTCTTCTTCTGTCTGTCCCTGTGAGATTCTTAACAAGGACTGAAAACCTCAAAAAGACAGAAAATGTAAAATGACAGGTTTTCAAGGTTGCAATTAGCCAATTATGGACCCAATTCAAATCCGTTGCCTAGAATGTAGCAAAGGAGATCTAGCCGAATTTTCATGGCTCTCATTCATACTGTTTTTTCTTGTTTTTTCTTGTCATTTCTAAAAACCTCCAAGGTGTTTCGTAGTTTCAACCCAGTTGCCCTTTTTCTCTTAAATTGAGCTCCAGAAGATTTGAACTTGAGGTTTACGAGATCAGTAATTGCTCGATCATTCATATTGCATCAGGTGTATCTTCCCAGCATAAAGAATTGCTTCCATCATCCTCAAGGCAGACCACACTACCTGAAAGTGATTCTTCATCTAGTGGATCGCCACCTTATGAGGATTTTCATGAGTAGAAGAGTTGCCTGAAGCCATAATTCTTCATAGTTCAAAGAAGTGTGCAGGTGAAAGTCCCTTAACTGCCAGGGTTGGAGAGCGTAGAAACCGGTGGTTGATTAGTAATGCTTGGAGAATTCAAGACATTTCCAAATTAAGTCAGTTTTCTAATGATCGGGTAACGTTGCGTTGTTGGCTCCAGCTAAAGGAGTTCTTAGGTATGGTGCAGAACCTACGAAACAAAAGCAGGCCAAACATCTGATGGCGTTATGAAGACGAGAATTGGGAATCAAAGATTGATTTCTCCCCTCCAAACATACGCAAGGTTTTTTTTTTTTGTCAAATGTTGGGGAAAATCAAGGTTTTTATTGATTATCTCTTCCGAATAAAACATAAGGGCTCTTCAAGAGTTCCATGGAAAATTTTGTATGACAATCGTCCATGTTCAAGATCGACAAAGGATTAAATGAATCGCATGTCTCATTTCGTTCTTTTTTTCTTTATAAAGAAGATTTGAGGTACGTTGACTTGCCCAAAAAAAAAAAAAAAAATTGGGCTAGGTTAAAAGTATTTAGGGTTATTTCCAAGGACACCCCTTCAACTATCATTTTATGTCAATATGACCCCCTCACATTTAAAACCCATCAACCTCACCTCCTCATCTATCAAAACTCATCAACTACACCCCTTTCATCCAATTATGTTAAGAAATGTTAACTTTTTAACCTAAGTTGGATGGGAAACAAATTTTGAGCCTAAAATGCCCTCACTTTGGGCGGGAGATATATCCTTGGGCTATTTATCATCACTCTTTATACTCACTCAAACTTATATTGCTCTCTCTCTCTCTCTCTCTCTCTCTCTCTCTCTCTCTCATCCATTGGACCATCTCTACTGCCCTCGCCCTCTTTCTATTGTTTTTTTCCTTCTCCATCTCCATTTCTCCACCCAGAAAAATGAAAACCCATCAAACCCCTCCAAACCAGCCACCCCCAGTTTTCTCTCCTAACCCCATCTTATTCTTCTTTCCAACTCCACCCAAACTCTAAATTTGAATTTCAAAAACCCAAATTGTGAGAAAACCCCAAAATTAAAGCGATTGATTTATGGTTTCAAATGAGTTCAAGTTGTATGGTTTGGAGCAATTGATTTAGGGTTTCAAACGTGATGTGTTTAATGTCCTTAGTTGGGTTCTAGGATTTTGATTTTCTGGGTTTCATCCATGTCGGGCGAAGAGAGAGAGACAGAGGAGAGAGAGGGGAAAGAGGAGAGGAGAGGGAGGCGTGAGTTTTTTTTTTTTAAATCCTAAACCATATTTCTTTCACAAACCAAAGAAAAGGGTAACTTAGTCTTTTCATGTGTTTCTGTCCAAGTTTTTAACAGAAATAAGAGGAGGGGGTGTAGCTAATGCGTTTTGATAGATGAGGGGGTGAGGTTGATGAGTTTTAAATGTGAAGATGTCGTGTTGATAAACGTGATAGTTAAAGAGGTGTCCTTGGAAATAACCCATGTATTTAAGCTAACCAAACCCTTTAAACCCATTAACAATGGTGTCAACTCCCTCTCAATGAGAATTTGAATTCAAAGCATTTACACTCCCGAAACCTGGCCAAGTGCCCCGGTTCTTATTTTTTTCTTTCTTGTAATATTTTACAGCAACCTATGGCTATGCTTAGCATTGGTAGATCGTTTATAATCCTTTCTCTATTTAGTAGCTCCCACTCTCCCACGCGCGCACACTCCCACAAAATAGGCATTTCCCTTGTCTTTATTTAGCAGCTTTTGTATTCTCTCCCTCTCACACACACACAAGAAGTGCATTTCCATTATGGGTCCGATTATTTGCGACTGCGAATTTACTGTATGTAGCCTATGTTAAACCAAACCCATAAATCTTGGAACAATTTACTATATACAACATAACAAATATCCATGAACTCCCCAAATTACCCTTCCCTCCCCACCAGCCATCTCCTCCCCTTCCCCTTCCCCTTCTCTGTCTCATTGTTCTCTCTTTTCCACCACCACACAACACCAAAACCTAGTAATTTTCCCTAACTTTCTTCTTCCCCCTTCTTCTACGTTCACTACCACTTGTACAACCACAC
This sequence comes from Rhododendron kiyosumense, assembly GCA_019656275.1. Classification (NCBI taxonomy): domain Eukaryota; kingdom Viridiplantae; phylum Streptophyta; class Magnoliopsida; order Ericales; family Ericaceae; genus Rhododendron; species Rhododendron kiyosumense. Next base: position 5,593 of record BPLS01010884.1, on the reverse strand, counting down.
CAACGGCCACCACCACCTCCATAACTGCCGCACCACCACCATCAGTTCCATTCCACCATCACCAACACCACCTCCCTCAAAAAAAAAAATCCCAACATGTTCGGATACAGAAAGCTGAAAAATTTAGAAAATTTCTTTGTTTAATTTTTGTTGGATCTGTAGCTTTTTGGTTTGATCGAACTCAGGAGCTAAAAAAAATTTGGGGGAAATTGATCTTCGTTTCAGTTCCAAGTTGGCGGCGACCAAAGTTGTCGAAGGTGGATGTTGAACAACCGCTTCTTGTTGCATTCCAAATAAACGTGAGCGACATCGAACAACCCCTTCTCCCTCTCTCGAACTAGGTTTGATACAATGTGGCCAAGTTTAGATGAGATGTGGAACTTGGAACCAGTGGTTATGGTGAAGACTGGGATGGAATGAGGAACCAGTGGTGGTTATAGTAGAAAAGTGGGAGGGAGGGAGGGAGGAAGATAGGTGGGTTGTGTTTAGTAATCTTAAGGGCATTTTTGTCCATTTTTTTAAAAAGCATTTTTGTCCAAAAGTGATTTATTTTAAAACATGTTACATACAGTAAATTTGCAGTTGCAAATAGAATACCCTTCCATTATTTTGTTTTCATTGATTTAGAGACTAGTGGCAATCACATCATGCACATTGAGCAACACTAAAACTAGATTAAGGGAAAATAATTCAACTATTCCAACAAGGAAAAGCCCTAGAAAATGGCAACATATACAGAACATGTTAAGGCACTTGAAACACCATTTTCCAATATCTCTGTTATGAACAAATTCTAGCAATCACTTTCCTAAACACTAAAAAGATCTACTATGAATATATTTTAGGAACTAGGCATATTCGAAAAGTTGAAACTTGTGAAGACCAACTGTGACTTGGACTTCAAATCTTGCTCCAAGTTTACCGAAAATAATAAATTTTAACTCTTTAGCTACTAATACTATTCTAGTCATAATAAAGGCTACATATAATGCCATGTATAATTAACTTGGCCTAACTAAGATCCTTGGATACACGAGAGAACTCAACTCCAATAATTACAGTGAACACTTTTTCAGGTGAAGAAGGTTTCTTGATGAGGTCCCACAGCCTTGGCTAAAAGGCTTCCAAGGCCTGTTATACTTTATATAAGCATGCAATATACTTCTGTTTACTCGTGTTTGGAGCTTGTCCAAGAATTAATGATGCCCTCACATGGAAAAATAGATTGTCATTAAGGGGAAACTATAATATTTGTTACCTTCTTGGCCAAATAATTTTTAACTGGGAATAAAATCGTTCGTTAGCTATTCATTCGATCTGTGTTGAACTTGATTGATGCATCTTCCTTATGTAAGTTTTGGTGTTCTGATTGCAGAGATGACACATCAACCGCAAGAGAAGGGAGTACATCCAACGAATTTGGGGGAGAGATGAGTGATTTTAGCAATTATCTTACATAGCTTCCAGTACTTGAATGAGGGAGCACAGCATAAACCAATTACCCATCGAAGGTTAAACTTGGCATGTGATATTATTACTTTGGTAGTTGTATAACTGTTCTTTTTAGTATGCTTTAGTATGAGAACGTGCTAGGCATGCTCTTTGTGATTATTGATTTCATTTTAAGTTTGCTTCATGTTAAACATGGCCTCTCTTTTAGATCACATTACAGTGGTGGTTTCCCTAACACTTGAACATGTTAGGCATGCTTTTTTTGATTATTGATTTCATTTTAAGTTTGCTTCATGTTAAACATGGCCTCTCTTTCAGATCATATTACAGTGGTGGTTCCCCTAACACTTTATTATGTGATTATGATTATTTATTAGGTTACACTTTACCTTAGAAGGATATTTAACTATGGCGAGATGAATGGACAAATGATGCTTAGATCGTGACTATTATGGAAACTGGGGGAAAAGGTACCCATACCACTTTTCCAAAGGGATGACGATACATGTTTTGAAGGGAAAACTTTGGGTGTTTGATTTGAAGAGCTCAAAATAAACTGTACATCAAGGAAACATTTCACATTAGACATGTCAAAAGCATAACCCAAATATAAGCTAACAGAACAATAGTAATAGGGAAATTATGCATGTCAAAAGCATTGAGAGGCAAGAGGGTCCAAAGGAAAAATGATCAATTTGATAGGTAGAGTCATGAGAAATACACAAGCCATCGTAAAATGTCCCCATAAATTCAGCCAAACAAGATTTTGCTGATCTACAACTTATTTTAAGCTCTTTAAATCAAACACCAAATTCAAACTTCTTTTGTTAGAACTTTTTCTTTCCTGAAGATATAATGGTTCCGTATCCCCAAATTCTTTGTTTTTTACATAAGAAGACTAATAAGCTACACAACCAAAAAAAAAACTACAATATTGAGGCAAACAAGTGATGATCTAATCAAGGTTTGTTATGAGCCATGATTTGTTTAGACTCTAAAATTGTCAATGCAAAAAGTCTTTTTGGCCCATAAATAGGTAATGGTAGCCTGGAAGAGTCCAAATACAGACGATAGGAATACCTTTAAGAGGCCTTGCCATCATCATTATCAAGTGTAGGATCAAATGCAGGTTTCTTCTTTGGGCTTGATTCTACTATACTTGAGCTCATCACCACTCGCTTGACTCCTCTCTCCACTACACCAAGATGTGTCAATCTAGCAACAACACCATTTGTTTGAGCAGTGGAAACAAAGGGAGAGTCGAGACCTCCACTACCTTCAGCTGGGGATGGCAACGGGTCGGATCGGAGGCTGGTATTTCAATATCCGAATCTGAATCCAAATCCGAACCCTCAACCCGTCCTCTGAATCTGCTTCTAACTCCGATCGGATATATTTTGGATACTCCATCCCCGCTCCAAATGGGGAACGGAGATTTGGATATCCGAATTTGAAAAAGAAAAGAAATTATGTAGGACATTAACTTAGCCAATTAAGCCACAATCTACCAATTAAGCCACTGATTCATAGTTAGTGCCTACAAAAAAGACGGATTCCAAAAAAAAATAAAAAATACTAGAGTTCCACAATTTGCCAAAAAAATAGATTCCACAACTATTAGGCATTAACTTAGCCAATTAAATTAAACCAACACCATTGCATTCAACAACAATACTAGAGTTCCATAGTTCATCCAACAACACATTGTTGGGCTTCCATAATTCATAATTACATAATTCCATACTTCATAATTACATAATTCTTAAGTTCTTGAACCTCCAAAAAACTGAATACACCATTGATTCATTGAAAGCATATCACTCTTTAATAAGAAGCATCCATCCAAAGTCCAAATATTCCATAGTACCACCTGTCACATAAAATACAAACATATCACCCTCTACTATATATTAGCAACTGAGATGATCAAAAGCAATCTAAACTCAACATTCCAGCTTTCATGTACAATTTCAGCATAACTTATAATAGATGAAAATGTAAAAGTCTACTAATGCATGTGGCCAAAAGCCATCTTGCTTGTTGCATGCTCAGAACAATGAACTCCAAGTCCACAAGGGAAAAGCCATAACTTTCTTTTCAAGGAGAAACATTCACAACAATTCAATCCCTCCTTACTGTTATAAAAGTAACAGATATCATCAATCATCATTATCACATTCCAGTGTTTGGTGAAAATTATAAGTGACCATTCTATGCAACAAACTGAACATAATCTATTCTAATTTATCAAGGGAGAGCACCAATTGGTATGGTCTCCTATTTGAGGCTGGCTCACACTTTTGTTTTACCAAATTAGACAAATCAAATCCTTATTTTCCTGAACTCTATCAATACAAGTGTAAAACTTTTTAGCATATAAGAGTTGGGAGATAAAGCTAGCACAAGTGTAAAACTTTTCACAGTACAAATGAAACAACTTGCCCATAACTTGATCAATCATCAACAGTTGTCACATTGGACATATAGTCGTCAACATCCATATCCTCATCATCGATAGTTGGAACCTCAACTTGAAGAAAAATAGGACTTAATTAAGAACAATCATTGTTGTAGCATATTAGCAAAGACAAAAAAATATAGTATGAAAAAGAAGAAAAGATTATTAAAATTTCCGTTATTCTCCAAAGCCGCCAACCAACTTTGAGTACACATTAAGGCTTCCAAAGTATTCGGGTGAAGTCTATTACGACTTGGACTCACCACCCCACCATTAGTGCTAAAAGAGGACTCCGATGCAATAGTAGACACAGGCACGACCAACACATCCCTAGCTATGGCTTGCAAAACAGGGTACTTTAAACCATTAGATTTCCACCTTGCCAATATATCAAAATCATCACACATTGGTAACTGCTCCTCCTCCGAATAACGATCTAATTCTGACTTTACATGCACAGTTTTAGTTTTCTTTTGTTGATCAAGATAATCGGAGAGAGAAGTCCTATCCCTTAAATAGGTAGAGGGCAGTGCCTTGCTTAAAGACTCACTACGATCCTTGCTTGGAGATTTACCTTGGTACAACGTAAGCAAGTCATAACACCTTCTTCAAATGTCCTCCACCATCCCAACACCATGCTTTCCATAAATTCTTTTATATTAGTACTCAATCAAGGACATCTTGAACCTTGGGTCCAACACGACTACAATTGCCAAAAATCCAAGCGTATTATCCCAATACTTGTCATATTTCTCAAGCATATTAAAGGTAATTTCCTCCACTACATCAATCCCACAACAAACCCACTCTGACAATCTAACTTTAATATCACACACATCTAGAAAAAATAAATTGGAAGTAGGATAGGTAGTCCCACTAAACAACAAAGTGACCTTGTAGAATATTTCCAATCTCTCATATATATCTCAGCCAAGTTCCAATCATCATCATTTGGGCAACTTTTATATTGGGGATCCTTGAGTATTAACTGACTAAAAGCATTCTTATATTTTATGGCAGTTTGAAGCATCAAAAAGGTGGAATTCCACCTTGTAGGACAATCAAGAGAACTTTTTACCATAAGTAATTCCCAATTGGCGGGCTACACCTTCAAATGTCTCCTCTCTCTTTTGTGTTGTTGTCCAATAAGCAACACTATCCCTAACCTTCACAATGGAAGACTTAATGACATCCAAACCATCTTTCACAATCAAGTTAAGAATGTGGGCAGCACATCGCACATGAAACAAACTCTTACACCTTATATGATCACCTCCAAGGTTTTCTAACAACAGATCAATCATTGCATCATTGGTAGTACAATTATCAACTGTCAAAGTAGACAATTTTCTATCAATATTCCACTCCAAAAAGGTATCCATCAACACCTGACACAATGCTTCCGTCGTGTGTGGACATGGCACATACACGAACCTAAATAAAACAGTTACAATTAAGTATGAATGTATAATAACAATGACAATAACAACACTCAACTTGCATAAAATTAAAATTACCTTAGAATGCGGCTTTGTAACTTCCAAGAATCATCGATGATGTGCGCCGTGATAACCATGAACCCTCTTTTCTTACTAATAGATGTCCACATATCTGTAGTCAAGGAAACTCTACTTTTGTTTCTTTCAATAAGCCTCATTGTCTTCTACTTCTTTTTTTTTTTTT
>BPLS01010883.1:0-15533 GCA_019656275.1 Rhododendron kiyosumense | reverse complement strand
TCTTTTTTTTTTTTTGTAATAACCAGGGTGTCTGTCCGGACAGCTAAGTATAGAGTTAACGATCAGGCAAACCTTCAGGGCAGCTGGACTCTAGAAACGATCAGACAAATCTTCAGCAGTCGCTAGGTTTTATTTTTTTTATTTTTTGTATTGGTGAAGGTTGTGAGTTTGTTTACGCATATGTAAACCTTGATTTATTTTGTATTTGCTGATTTGATTTTTGGAAAAGTTAAAGATTAGGAAAGATTTTTAGAGTGGTGAAGTAAAGACCAAGGAAAAGAGAGAGACACAGACTTCCGACTTTTTCTCACTCATCTTCTTTTGTGATCAAGGTGTTATTCAGTTACGCAAAAAGGGAACAATTCTCCAACGTCCAGAGAAAATTTCTACTGCGGCTTTTTTTTAGTGGGAGAAAACCTCCACAGGTCATAACGAATATCTAGAATTATGAGAATTTTGGGGTGCTGAGCGGGTACCACTGTCAATTTTGGATGGTCCGGATTTTAGAGAGAGAAAAAGATGAGATAGAATGGTTGGGTGAGAGAAGAGAGAAGGAATAAATTTGAACCATTCAAAATACGTTTGGAAAGCTGAAACCTCTTATGGGTGCTGTCATGTGGTACGTACCCGCTCGGCACCCAAAAACTCCTCCTAGAATTACCTTCAAGATACAGGCATCAGTAAGTTAAGACATTGTCAGTGGGAGGTGAACACAAAACTTGTATTTTACCGTTAATTTTGGTGATAACTGTAAACCATTGGAGTATCACGAGCCGATGCCTTTCTTTTATCATATGGATGAAGTACCTTACATTCACAATTTACGAGTATACAAACACATGCAAGTATGTATTGAGTTCGACTTCTCTTAGGTCCGGAACTAGAGGGTGCGCAAAATGAGACCGATCAATGACATAATTGTCGAGCACTGATTGCCCCAAGTCCAAATCCGGATCGTACAAAACCGAACTCTAAACTCTTCATGTCAACTCTAACTCGACAACTATATATATAGCTGCTTTCAAGTCGAGAAGTGATGCCGTTTCAAAAAAAAAAAAAAAGGTTGAGAAGTGATTTTGCCAGGTTGTTAATTTCAAAGTTTCAGAACTAGTCGAGGTGCGCGTAAGCTGGCCGGACATCATGTTATTAAAAAAAAAAAAAAGAAGAAGAAGAAGAAGAAGGAGAAGCTGAGAAGTGATTTGTGGATGACGATGAAGAAGCAGTGGCGATGGTATTGTACACGCCATATTTGGTAGGAAAGACCTGGCATCTTAGGTGTTATACATTTATTGACTGGAAAGATGGAACCATTCTTAGTTGGAGGATATCCTTTTATAACCTGATAAGGGGTAAAATTGACAAGCTAGATTCCATTTTATTTCTAGAATGCACCGTTGTCACACTTAATATTTAAGGGTCCCCAAATTAATCACTGTGCAGGGCTATGTTTGTGTACGTAGGTAAATTTTGCTACAGCGGTGCTACGCCCACCGCTCTGTTTCACTGCTCTCTCTACCGCAGCGATCAATCTTACCATTCGTCTCAGCAATCAAGGATCTGGATTTTAAAAGAACTCTTACAAGGAGGAAGAGTTTTTTAAAATCCAGACCGTCCAAACATTTTTGGGACGATGAAAATGAGAGCGGTGGAGGAAGCAGTAAAACAGAGCGGTTGGATAGACTTTCTGGTTTTGGTTGATGGAATGAATGTCTAACTCAGTTTCCAAGCTGGAAAACATCCTCCAAGATGAGTCCTCTCAGAGTCAGAGATATCTAAAGATACCAAACAACTTTACTACACATGGAGGTGTGAGTTACTCCCTCCGTCCAGATTTAATTGTTTCTAGTTCTATTTTAACCGGTTAAAAATGAGTTATATCTTTGAATCCGTAATGAATTTCATATTAAATATGTATCTTATTTGATAGATCTCGATTAGTTTTATAATACAATGTTTTCGAAATCACGTAAAACATTATAAACTGAAAAATATAATCAGTTGAAAAATTGCACGAATTTCAAAAAATGACTATTAAATCCAAACGGATAAAGTATTTAAATGACACCGTGGACTTCAATTTCAATAAATTAATAGCGTCGACACAAGAACAAATACGAGATATTGATCTAATCTTTCTATCTATTCAAAAAAGAAATACGAATGCGATTATGTATAATTAGCGCACCATACTTCCGACACTGCTCGCGCTAATAAGTTCTTCTGTTACAGCCCAAGGGTTTTTCCCTAGAAAATTAGAAATCCTATTACATTCATGTTGAGGTGACATTTTGTAAGGAATTTTGAATCTCAGTGGTAAAAGTGTAATCTATGCTAGTTTTAATTTTTTTACATACCAGGCATAGAGCGAGTTTTTATCTATGCTAGTATTGTCCCATTTTTTATTTTTTGAGAGCGTTTAATCTCTAAAAAAATTGTCTATAATTTTCAATTTGTAATGTTTTTATATATAATATGAATCTTGTTTGGTAAATCTCAATTAGTTTTATTATACAAAATCTTAAAAAATATTATAAAATGTAAGATATAAGTAATTTGTTTGAAAGACACGAATTTCGACAATTGGACAAACAAATTGGGACGGAGGGAGTAGTTTTCTTGTTAAGGTAAAAGTGTAATCATAGTCTCACAGTTGTATTTCAAAAAAAAAAATGAGTGAAGGAGGGGGCTGTGGATACCCATTATACTACTTTCGTCCTAAGAAAATTGTCCGGTCTCGAAATGATTACTTAAAAATTAATGATTTTTGCCCTCAAAAAGATTCAATTTTTTTCTGCTTGATGAGTTCCTAAATAACAATGAGTTCTTTCAATTCATGGGGAAAAGGTTGAATTTTCTTTGGAAAGAAGTTTTAAATTTCAATTTTTAAGTTCTTGTTTTACGGACTGGACAATCTTTTTGAGACGGAGGGATTGGGTTCGGCAACTTCCTTTTAAATAGATATTTCAGGTAAAAAAGAGGTAAAAGGTAAGAATTGATTCAATATATTTTTTTTTAACAGACGAGAATACCAAACAACTACAAAGAGGAACTAGAAGCATAAAAAGCGAACTAGATAAACTAGCTGGAATAGTCCAGTGACAAGCACGGGCCATGCCAAGCCTTGCCTAGTTCGGTGACAAGCACAAGCTACATTAGCTTAATTGTAAAATATTTCACACCTAATATGTATTTAATAAATTTCACTATTTGGCTCAAAACTGAAGGTCCCAGACGATCATCTGGTGAACTTGTGCTCAAGACCAACCCTGATGTTGGGGCCCACCCTCTAGACACCAGAGAAGCAATGGCATGAGCCATGAGCCACCTTGTTGGTAGACCTTCCAACCCAAGAGAGCTGGCCCCGGCCTCACTTCTCAAAAATCAGAGCTAGACCTAGCACCTAGCTCCCAGACTCCCAGGTGGGAATCAATTCAGACACGCTCTGGCTAGTAGACTGCGGCTGCTTGCTATACCTCATTCGATTGAAGAATATTGCAAACCAATAACGGAAAGTTAAATATCTCGCCCAATTGCCCTACGGCTAACGGTATAAAGCATGAGAGAGAGAGAGAGAGAAGTGCATGGTTTGTTAGGGTGGAACTCGGGGATCCCGTTATCCCTTAATGACCCATGTTGTCCCCAACTGAGCCATCTATTGTCAAGCATGGACAGCTCTTAAGGGACAACAGGGACCCGAGTTTGTTATGGTGAGAGCTTCCCCTAACAATAATGTTAATTCTTTTACCAACAACTATGACATTTATTTTAAAAGAGTAGGTACTACCTTGAGTAATCGTCAAATATGAATCTGACTTGAACTTGGGCGAGATCAAGAATGACAACGGGGCGGATTAGGGTCAGAATTCCTTCATCTCCAAACTAGAAAATCCTTTGTACCTCTCTAAACTGACTATATTTTTGCAATACAAGGATAAAATAAATAGGTAATATCAATACAGAAACTAGAATTAATATAGAGATAGTTGAGAGTATATATAAATTATAAGTGATTGATATACAGTACTTCAAATATACGAGTCTGCACCACTTGAACCCAAATTTGACAGTTTTTTTTTTTTTTTTATAGGCCCCAAATTCGACAGTGTCTCGTTCTCTTTCTCCATGTCATCCCCAAATCCGTATCCGAAATCCAAATCCAAATCCAAATCCAATCCAAGGGGCGGGGCGGGACGGGACGGACTGCTATCCTTCCGTGAAATGAGGTTTGAGTTGATGATGAACTTTCCGATGTACAGAAGCAGAAGTAAATTTTGTCACATAACCTGTTTTTCTATGTCTTAGTTGAATTGTCAATTAGGAAAGACAAAATGGTGATGAGATGTTTGAAATTGATTGTGATAAATGGTTGGACACAATAATTTATCGGGTACCTACCGGTGTCGTGGCTACATACTAAAATGCACCAAACGACTCCATGTGTGCGGCCCTCATCAAATCTCACATAGATGTTCGGAGATGTTAATTTTGCAGAGAAAAAGTTTAAACATGCGTTGCAAAGTAAACTTTTATTGTTCAGATTTCGCAATCTAGAATTGTGAACCAAGAATTAGACGAATTGATCAAACACTGATTATACTGATTCTTATAACACAAGAGGTAAAATATTATTCTGTACAAAGTAAATTTTTCGGATCATCTTTGCGTACGACTCGGGGGTGAGCCCCACGCACAAGGGTCAGCACGCGCATTTTCTATACCCTTATATAGTGGGACTACTTGTGTAATGACCCTTTTTTTCCGTCTAACATGGAGTAGAAAACTTTCATTAATAATAATAAAAAAAAAACATAGCATTACATCAAATAGAATTATTATCGTTTCACAAAGGAACCAATATCGTTCCCAAGGACGAATGTCGAAACCTCGCATACCTGAAGCACAAGCCGTTCCATGTCTTATCTAGCCTGGAGACAAGCACACGTCGTGTCATGCCTTGTTGGGCAGGCTCGACCTAAAATTTCCGAAGCCCTAGGTGGAGTTTGAAAATGGGGCCTTTTATTTTTTAGTAGTACTATATTAAACAGTTATTCAATGGAGGAAACAAGCTTGCAAGCTAAGCTTGTAGTTCGGTGGCAATGTGGTTGTACAAACCTTTAGAAAGACTGGCCGAGAGTTCGAGACTCCAGATCGTGATTCCAAAATTTTTTGTTAAAAACAAAAGGTGATAGAAATCAAACTCGCAACCCAGTATGCGCACGGCTACCACCAAACTACATTAGCCTAATTGTAAAATATTTCACACCTAATATATATTTAATAAATTTTAAAATTTAACTTAAAATTGAAAGCCTTAGGCAATCATCTAGTGGATCTGTGCCGAGGGCCAACGCTACTGTTGGGGACCACCCTCTAGACACCAGAGAAGTAAGGCATGAGCCATGAGCCACCTTGCTGGTAGACCAACCAACCCAAGAGAGCTGGCCCCGGCCCCACTTCTCAAAAACCAGAGCTAGACCTAGAACCTAGCTCCCAGACTCCCAGGTGGGAATCAATTCAGACACGCTCTGGCTAATAGACTGCGGCTGCTTGCCATATCTCATTCAATTGCAGAATATTGCAAACCAATAACAGAAAGTTACACATCTCGCCGAATTGCCCTACGGCTAACAATATTAAAAGCATGAGAGAGAGAGAAGAGAGAGAAGTGCATGGTTTGTTGGGGTGGGGATCCTGTTGTCCCCTAAGGACTCATGTTATTCCCATCTCAGTCATTCATTGTCAAGTATGAACGGTTCTTAAAGGACAACAGGGATCTGAATTTGTTGGGGGTGGGAGCTTCTCCTGACAATAATGTTAATTCTTTTACCAAAAACTATGGCATTTATTTTAAAAGAGTAGGTACTACCTTGAGTAATCGTCAAACATGAATGTGACTTGAACTTAGGCGAGATCATGAATGACGCGAATTAGGGTTAGAATTCCTTCATCTCCAAACTAGAAAATCTTTTGTACCTCTCTAAACTGAATATATTTTTGCAATAATGATAAGGCCACGACTCTTTTCTTTAGTGCCACGACTCTTTCTTTGTGCATTGACCATCTTACTTTGTCCATCAAATCCTCTCATTAAGTCAGCAGATAATGCCCTCTTGTTTTCAAACGGTGAAAAATCGAAGATGTCCTCTTCTCGCTCACCTGCTTTCACTCTTTCTCTTTGGATATATAACACACAAATACCCCAATCTCTTCCTACTCTGGAAACAAAAAGAAAAAGGCAGAGAAAATAATTACCCCATCTCTCCCAAGGGCCCAGTAGCAGTGCACACACATACATGACTACAGGCGATAGAATCAAAGTTTAAAATACAACCCACAACCCAGTTTTGCCTTTTTCTCCTCGTTCTCTCATTAATTCCACAAGTGATTTGAATGGGAGATAATGCTCGATCTTCAATAGGGGTGTAAACAAGCCGAACCGAACCGAGCTTCTGCTCGTTTACTTAATGAGCCAAAAATTCGAGCTCGGCTTGAGCCTTAACAAGCCGAGATTTTGTCAAAGCTCGGCTCGTTTAGTAAACAACTCGAATACTCGAGCTCGAGCTCGTTTATTAAATGAGCCGAGTCGAGCCGAGCATTAACAAGCCGAGCTCGGAAACTGCTCGGTTCATTTACAGCCCTAGGCGACATAAATCGCACACATCGTCCACCATGAAGAGGTCTTTCCCAGCCACCGTCAGCACCAGAAAAGGTCTTGATGACACCTGGTTGTTCGCGAGCGTGGACATGGGATCCAGATTTATTAGATTCTGGAATAATCGCAAAGGAGGTGCAAATCGGTTAACGAGAGAAGAGGAGTGAAAAAGGAAAGCAACAAGGGACCAGATGGAAAGTGGGTCTAGTCTGTACGCGAATAGGAGGAAAAGAGCAGACAAGTAGAAGTGTAGAACAAAAAAATAGTTTGTCGTGGCATTAGGGCCACCCAGGGTCCCAGGGTAATATCAATACAGAAATTAGAATATAGAGATAGTAGAGAGGATATAAATTATTAGTGAACTAGTGCTAGTTCGTACCTACGGCAGTACGCATCTCTGTTGGAAGAGATGACAGTTGTATAATTTAGGTGAAAACCATGAACACTTAACCGGGAAGTGGAAGGATGCATTACACCATTTTGATCAAATGAATTAAGCTGTTCCAACAATTTGTCTCCACGTCCTTTTTTTTTATAATAGAGATGATATATATAGTACTTCAAATATACAAGTCTGCGCCACTTGAACCCAATTCGACAGTGTTTTTTTTTTTTTTTTGATAGGCCCCAAATTCGACAGTTTCTCGTTCTCTTTCTCCATATCATCCCCAAATTCATATCCGAAACCCAAATTCAAATCCAATACAAGGGGCGGGGCGGGACGGACTGCTATCCTTGCGTGAAATGATGATTGAGCTGATGATGAACTTTCCAAGATGTACAGAAGCTGAAGTAAATTTTGTCACATAACCTGTTTTTCTATTTCTTTAGTTGAATTGTCAATTAGGAAAAGACAAAATGGTGATGAGATGTTTGAAATTGATTGTGATAAATGGTTTGTCACAATAATTTCTCGGGTACCTACCGATGTGGTGGCTACATACTCAAATGTACCGATCGACTCCATGTGTGCGGCCCACATCAAATCTCACATAGTTGTTCGGAGATGTTAATTTTGCAGAGAACAACTTTAAACACATGTTGCAAAAAATTCAATTCAATCAAATATGGATAAATGTTCAATCAATTCGTCCATTTTTATTGTTCAAATTTCACAATCTAGAATTGTGAACCAAGAATTAGGCGAATTGATCAAACACTGATTATACTGATTTTTATAACACAAGAAGTAAAATATTATTTCTCTACAAAGTAAACTTTTCGATCATCTTTGCGTACGATTCAGGTGGTGAGCCCCACGCATAAGGGTCAGCACGCACATTTTCTATACCCACTTGAGGCCCAAGATAACGGAATTGGAGCACAAAGTATCATTGGTTTCTCAAAAACAGCTATTATTAGATATATACAGCAGTTGTTACCAAAATGAAGAAGGCACAATGCCTTGAGCCTGCTACTGTTAGATATATACAGAATTGGTGGTAGCAGTTGTTATTTAGTAGTTGGATGGAGTGGTAGTAGTTGTTCCCAAAAGGAAGGCAGAATGCTTCATAAGAGCTGCTGTTAGACATTTACAGCTCTGGTTGTAGCTAGGATTCCTACATCAAAAGGCCACACATGAGCGATGGCGCGTACAAAAATAAAGTTGGCGCTTGGTTATAGTTTTGGTGTGCCCACTGAAGCAGGTACGGTGATTTACTGAGTTTCTTCGGAAGTAGTTGTGGGATTGTCATCTTCTTGGAAGAGCTTCTTCTTTGCTTTGTTTTCAGCTAATGGAGAGTTTGCTGTGGTTGTTGGTTGATCTTTCTTTGAGCTATCTTCATTGAAGGCTGCTTTGATGTTGTTGATGTTGTATGCAAGAACTTTGACACCATGGGATGGGTATTCTCATGTTTTCAATTGGATCCAGTATTCATTTTCCATGGCCAACTTTGGGAAGATAGCAACAACATTTTGGTCATTCTGTTAATAGTAGCATTGGTTGTTCAGTAGTCTAGTTGAAATCTGTAATTGCGAATTTAATCTAATTTGTAGAATTGAAATTTACCTCGGCAGCATACTTCATGAGTGTTTTCCCATCAACTAAGAAATATTGTATAGCGTGATTCTCGAACATTGTTGCAGTCATTGAACCAGAACCATTGGTCAAAAGAACTTCGAATTTGACTTGCGTTTGTTTTGAAAATGTAAATATAGCTATAGATTCGAGAGAAAAGTTTGCTACTGTGAACACTTCTTACCTTGGTTTTGCCATAACTTTTTTGCTGTTGCAACGGAAGCAATCAAATAGAGTTTTATCCCTTGCACTGATGGATTTTCTGCAGTTGCTGCAGGCCATGTACCAGAAGTTTTGGTCCAAAGATACAATCGATATCTTTCCTTGGATCCAATACATTTTCCTTTCCACCTATTTAACCAAACAAATTGTTCTTTTTATTTGTTTAAAGTAAATGGAATGAATTGACAAATTGCATCTACGAGAGTGAAAGCATTGATAAGCTAATGATAACCAAACAACTTTTGCTTATTTTCTATCTTCATTTACTCTTTTGCAGAACTAAACCATTATGCCTTTAGCAGAATTAAACAAATATGCTAGGAAACGAATGGCTCCTTAGAACACATTAAAGAGTGGTAAAGATATCAAGTAATGGCTCCTTAAAAGCTTCTGGTCACAGGTAGATACATAGGAGCATTTCATGTCTAGTTGAATAGTCAAGTGCGAATAAATTTAATCTCGGAAGACAGAAGTGGAAGAAAAAATCGTGAGCTTCATAAGTACATATACTTGATGAAATCAAAAGAAACAAAGGAAAGATTTTTAAAAAAAAAAAAAGACTTGCGATAGAAAACATATATCAGAATTCATAATCATGGCCTGACCCTAGCTGCAACTAAGGAGACTTGTCCATTCATACAACAAAAACCAGGAGCTTCCATATAATACTTCATTGCAGAACAATGCCTGCAAGGTAACTGTGGTGGCAGCTGGGATGCTTCTTGTGGGATTGTCAAGACTATCCTAGAAGTTCGCTTATTTTTCCTCAAGCTACGCAGCCCTATTATTTTATCCCATCAAACACCATGGTTGTTAGGAAAATATGTTGAATAATAAATGTGGATAGAGTAGAAATGGGTTTAAGTAATACTCTTTGACATTGTTGGCAGATTTGGTACTTAGGAAGATGAACCAAATAGCAAAGCCAAATAAAACTAGCTTTGTTCGGTTAACAACTTAGTTTTAGTTTTAGTTTTGTTTCTAATCATTACCCTACTTCTTTCTCCAATCTTATTGCTTTCCCATTTCTCTCTATCTCTCTCCAATCATTACCCATATCTTTAATCATTACTCTATTTCTCTCTCCACCTACTACCAAAACTAAATTAAACTAAACTAAACTCCCAACCAAACACTACCAAGGTTGTGTACAGAATATTATAGCAGAAGAACTCCATAACTATAAGGTTGTGTACATATTACTTAATCTACCTAAAACTCTACAAAGTTGAGGGTTGGGAGATAGGAAATGTGAAAATGCTAACCAAGTTCAAATGTTTGAGAGGAAGCATTCCGTGAATCCTTTTGTATAGTTTCTTGGGCGGTATTTCCACAGAACACTGAGAGTTGAGAAGTATTTTGTTCTTTCCTCTGTCTATATATATAATCTGCAAGGGCGTTTGTTTGCTTCATTGCTTTCCTCATCTAGTTGTAGCACACTTTCCCTTTTTAGCTCCTTTCGCCAACATTAATCTCATTGTCACCATCTCCTGCACACATTCCTCGAGCATTATTTTCACTGAGCAATGGGAATTCATGGGGGCGCTTGTTTGCTTGATTTGTTTGCGCATCTAGTTGTAGCACACTCTCCCTCTTTCGCTTTGTTTCACCAACACTAATCCAGTTGCCACTATTTATTGGGCACATTAAGGCTTTGTTTGGAAAATGTGGAAAGGAAGGGAAAGGGAAAGAAAGTTTAAAGATTTTTTCTTCCTTGTTTGGTTGGAGAGGAAAGGGGAGAGAAAATGGCAAAATAGAGTTTAAGAGTAGTAAAATTTTTCCCCTTATTTCCTCTCATTTTCCTTCTTAATTATTTTTTCTCCTCTTTTCTTTCCTTCCACAAGTTCCAAACAGAGCCGAAAAGTAAGGATATAAATTTAAGAACACCCTTAACCTATTATCCTAACAGAAACTACATCTACAAATCATCTAATCTAATCTAATCTTAAAAAAGCAATCAAGTCTAGTACCAGCAGCTTTCTGTTGTTGTTCCAAAAGCAATTGCCGCCGATTAGCATATGCATCTCGTCTCCATTGATTCCGCAATTCTCGCACTTCATCATCCATTTAATTATTTGGAACGTGGAACCTATGTCTCCACTGAAACTAAGATACAGGCATTTTTCCTATCAACAATTACTAAGATACGACATTACATGAAAGCAACATTTATGCCTAGAATATGAATTAGCATCTAGCTTGAGTTTTGAATCATTTTGAACAAGTAATACTCATTGAGGCAATCAATCAAACACCTGGTGCATGCAAAGTATAGCAAAGTGTAAGAAACATAAATATGCAGACTTTGTCTGGTCTGGATTTTAGCTTTCAAGAATATAAATGGTACATGCAACCAAATAAAAGCGCCCAAAAAAAGGGGAATTGCAGTTTTCAGCATGAATTTGGAGTTTCGGACCAGTAATTGAACTGACCTGCACGTCTTCCAAGCAGAATCAAGCATCGTAGAAGAAATGAGCAAAAGAGAACACTAAGCAGCCTTCAGGAACGTCAATGGAGCGACGATACCGCCATGGGCAATTGGGCATCTGCGCCTCTTGTTGTTTACACCATATATTTCACAGTTGTCATATTAATAATATAACTAGTTTTTATTTCTTTGTTCCTATACATTTGAAAGTTAAAAGGATACTTGTTATCGTCCTACACACTTTGAAATTAAAGAGAAGTTATTTGGATACAAAGATAATTAGAAGAATGAAGAATAGTGAGAAGTTAGGAAGTTATTTACTGCATATCTTTATTTTCTCATAAATAGCATTTTTAGGTCTCATTGTAATCTCTCCAACAAATCAAAGTCACCACTTTGTCTTAATTTTTGTCTTACTAACCCACTTCTACATTATAATTAGGAGTAATTTAATTCTATGTATTGATTTCGTTCTTAAATATTGGTGTGTGCTTTGCATCACCGATTTTCTTGTATGTATTGATTCACCATTGAAGATTAACGAAAGTCTTTTTCGTTTGTCTTCAATTTCATTCATAATTCACATTTGACTCGATTGTCATTTCTCTTTCGATGAAGTCCTGAAATACGACATGGAACCACCGGTCCGCCTTTAGAGACAAGCCGCATTCGTCCTTATGTTTTGTTGTTTGACATTGTTTCCCGAAATCTTTATCGATTTCGATCGGGAAAAAAATGGTATACACTTGTATCTTCTCGACTTGCTCTGTAAACTGTAAAGGTCCGAAATGGGGTTTTCTCTACTTTATGAACCAAAATGAATGGCAATCCACGTGCACGGTAACAAGTGGGCAATGGCAAAACTGTTTTGGTAGAGGGTATTTTGGTAAAATCGCCGTATAAAAACCAAAACAAACCCACACGTGCTTTATATATAGGGAGGATATATATAGCGTAGCGGGACTACTTGAGTAATGACCCTTTTTTTTTTTGGTCTAACATGGTAGAAAACTTTCATTAATAAAAGAATTAAAAAAAAAAACATAGCATTACATCAAATAGAATGATTATTGTTCCACTGAGGAACCAATATCATTCCCGAGTACGAATGTCGAAACCTCGCAAACTCGAAATTGTCAAAATGTATGACAACTACATTTGTCAACCTACGAATAAAAAGAAAATCACAAAACCGATCAACTTCTCGGCGAATATCAAATGTGCAATGATCCTTGACCCATACTATGTATACAACTTCAATATTTCGTTAGTTTATTTGCTGGTCCTTCGGCTACTTCCTGTATGTTGGCAATTAATCTAGTGTAAATGCCCAACTTTATTGAATTGGGAGTATTGTGCAGTTGTGTGTGCAGTATTGTGCTGCGCACCTTTGAACCATCGGATCAAGCATTCAATTGCTCGAATCTCATCTAGACAATGAACGACTCTCGATCATTGGTTGTCAAGATGAGATAACTTTATTTGGCTTGTTTAATACACCAAACAACATACGACCTTTACACCTTCATTTTCTTAATTTAAATCAATCTTCACATTACCCTAAATGAGATAAAGTTTCCTCTCTCAATTTACAAATAAAAATGTCGTAACTGCGCAACATTCCTCTAAATTTTCCATCTCTTCGCTGCACCTCCATGATAAAATGTTGGTCCATGTCCTCTAATTTTTTCCATCTCTTCATTGCACCTCCGCGATAAAATGTTGGTTCCTTCCGTGGTCCGTACAACTCGATACAATCATCAAGCATAGATTTGTGGCAGTCAATCCAAAAATAAAAGGAAGAGAAAAGATACAAAAACAAAAGAGAGCGTGGAAAGGGCATAGGACGCCGAGGGCTGCAGGTAGGGTAGAGAGGGAAAGAGGTGAATAAATTTTCTTTTTCAATAGTACCTAAAGAATAAGTTTAATGCACAGTCAATCAAAATAAATTTTCCACAAAATCTTTGGAAAACTGGGTTTTGTTATCTTTAACCAAACTGACTCAATAATTAATTGGTAAGAAGAAAAGATAACAACAAAATATGGATTTCGTGGATATAAAATTTATCATTAATGAAAATCTAAAAGAAATAGAGGTTAATGTGGCAAAATATGATTCGTGAATCTAGTGGAGGGATGAAACTCCACTACACATGCATAAATACAATATATGCCAATTATGGGATACTTTCGGAGTACCATGTGGCATTGTCATGTGATAATCTTTGCAAATAAAAAATCTCCATCACATAATGTGAGTCACTCTTTGTCTCCCAATCAACCAACAGTGGTAAATCATACAATAATGCTACGGACACTCCTACGGCCCACCGAACACTCCTTGACCACTTTCTCTCTTACGTATGTGTGGGGCCGACATGTATGTGAGAGATGAGTGGTCGGTAGGAGTGTACGTATCATTGTTATGAATCATAATGTGGGTCATTCTTTATCTTTCAATCATCTAACAACAGTGAATGGTAATGTCTGTACTACATGGCGAAGAGTACCACGTAAGCAATGTCACGTGGTACTTGGAGAACACTGAATGATTACTCTAGGGCATATTTCTAACGGTCCCGCTAATAGCTACCCTTGGGGCACTAGTTTATGGTTCTTTTAAATGTTTAAGGTGTAATAAATATACTTAATCCATGAATTGTGTTTATGGGTACTCACAAAACATTAATTTTCACCACAATTTTCTAAACTACCCATAAATGTTTGTAATACTATTTTTTAATGACAATACTATACTCATTTCTATTTAAAAATTAGGTAGGTGAAAGGTTTTCATTGCACATGAAAAGATTACGTACAAATCTTGGGTTTTTTTTTTCCTCCTGCAAAGAACAACGTAACAAGGAGACGGAAATGCATTTGGATTTGGTGATATGACGAAGAAGCTCAGTTGGGTCAACGGCATCAAAAAATCAAGTCTAATAGTATTAGAATATCCTTATAATATGGGAAATTAATAATTGGATAATACTACCACAAACAATTAAATAAAAATTCAGGAGTTCCAATTTTTAACGTATAAAAGAGTAGAAAAAAATTACAGTTGTATAACAACCGTACAAAACTAGGGCGAGATAACAAAAATATATTTGAAACAGAACATCAAAGACACAAAAGAACTAAAAAGATTGCTCCACTCTTAGAACATCTCCAATAGCCTCAATCCAATTCTAGTCAAAAAGACTACCCAAAAGGCCCAAATAGTGTTTAGCTAGCCCTTTAACGGAACTCAGAACCCAATAGCCTAACCAATTGAGCTATTCAAAACCTAATTTCACTTCTGTTCCAAAAAAACCATTTCCACTCTTTCTTTTCCCTTCTACAGCCAATCACCTCTCTCTCTCTCAAAACCCAGAAATTGTGCTATTCAAAACCCATTTTCACTCTGAAACTAAAATTGGTTCGGAAACCCCTCGTTCAGTTTCTCTAAAACTGAACCCACAAAGCCTCACTTGAAACTCTACAAATCAAACCACCATCCCACCAATCAAATTCACAAAGCAACAATCCATGCAATCCACAAACCAATTTGCGTTTCAAACCGCAAAACCACGTACATAACTCACCGGAAATCCATGATTTCAGAGCTTCGCCTGAAACCCAATTTCAGAGCTCTGTCGGAAACCCACAATACTGGTGGTGACGAGGTACTGTAGCAAACAGGTAAGAGACGAGCGGCGGGGCGAGACTGCTGGGCAAGCAATTTCATGGGTTTCGCTCTTGGGTTGATGATTTGGGAGGGTTGCTGATTCTATTGAAGATGTTCTTATATGGAAAAAAACCTGGCGGCAAGTAAATAAGTTCCGTATGAGGAGTCAGACTCGTGTTGAACGAAAACTTCCCCCCAAAACAATATTATTATTGTTTTTCTCACCTTAAAGAGAAGAATGGGAAGAGTCATATGGCCATTTTTATCATTCAAAATATTGTTTAACTTTCTTTTAATGGAGTAGTTTACATCCTCAATGTTACTATTAGTAGATGTTGGAATGAGTATAAAAAATTTAATAAAAACACTTAAAGTGCTCCATAGTAGATGTTGGAATGAGTATAAAAATTTTAATTAAAACACTTAAAGTGCTCCTAACTTGCTCCTAACTTGTGCCCAAAGACACCTTGTAGCATTTGCATATTTCTAAAGGGGGTGAGACTTAGTTTTGAAATCCCATTTACTTGGGAGTAACATGTAGCGA
>BPLS01010882.1:0-21691 GCA_019656275.1 Rhododendron kiyosumense | reverse complement strand
AGGTTAATATGTGAGAAATATTACCTATAGAAACCGTAGAAATCCTCCGGAGAGCAAACAGAATGGTAGGCTGTGTGGAGCTGGATTTTGGTAGGAGGAAGTGTACACTATTCTCCTTCTGTATTTGTTTTTCTCTTTTAAAAAGATAACTACCCATATTGGACACATATATACATGTATATCGGTGGAGTAAAGAAAGAAGCAGGTGGAGGTAATTACACCTGTAACTCCGATGCACTACTGCGAGACACGTAGTGCGGTGAGTCAATTGTCACGATTTTGGCCCGTACGCGTTCGGATTTCAGTCTCCGAAAAATTTGAAAAATTCAACACAAACTAATAATAATTTACGGGTTATCGCAGCGGTGTCGGATTTTTAAGGTGAAATCCCAACATTGTGTAATTCATACAGTGTGTCAGGTTCCTATTTGGACCACGTGACTAAACTTTTTTTTTTTTTTTTAAAGAAAAGGGTTAGGATTTTACAATTCATGTCAGCATTTGATGGCAGCATTACTCCTTCCTTCCTCCTCTACTCTATATAAAGGAGGCTCACGTTTTGGAAAAAGCACAAGCAAACACAGCAATCCTTACAAGCTCTGATATTCGTTCTTTGAGAGAGAGTGAGACATGCGGTAGTAAGTTCGCCAAGGCAATCGACGGCGATGTTCCGACAGCTTGCGGTTTAGCCAAGCCAACCCTGGGAGGAAGATGCCGAACAAGAATCTACAACACCGACGGTAGGCGGCGAATATTTCTTAAGGAGACTATGGTATCACACAGGACTCGGTTTGATTTTCTGAAAATTCAGTTTGTATCTGTTTTATTCTGTTCTGTTTTTTGTATTTTGTTTCGATTATGTAATTGTTACAATATCAGTGAAGTTGTTCTCTGGAATTATGTATTATGCCGAAATTTTTCCCAACATGGTTTGCATTAATATATCTCGCTTTGGATATCCCTTGATTATATGCAATCCCTCCACTAGAAAGTTTCGGGAAGTTCCAAGGAATTGGTTGGATGAGAATGGTTCCAAGGGCTGTATATCTGTTGAGCGGGTTAGTTTTGGGTTTGGCTTCCATCCCAGTGCCAATGATTACAAGTTGATAAGGATTGCGGTTTATTATCGTCGTCCTGTCAGTCAATATCAAGTCCGGGCTGATCCGTAGGTGATGGGCGTTGAAGTCTCTTCGATTACCTGGATTAGGTTGGATCATAAGTTCTCTTCAAGTTGTGTTTGAAACAATTTGGTGAAAAAACAGAAAAGAACGTAGCTTTTGGTGAGTTGGATTTATATTGTGTTACAACCGCCAAGTAATTCGACCAATAAAATATGCCTCGCGAAATTCTTGCAACGTTCAAAAAAATTCCCGAAACCTTCAAAATATACTCATTTAAGTGCAGCTAGAAAAATCATCTTCTATGTAGTAGAAGGCCAAAAGAATTTTCCCAAAACCTTCAAAATATACTCACCAACTGCAGCTAGAAAAATATTCTTTTATGCTGTTGAAGGCTCTGTGCAAAAATGGTTCTTTAAAATGTTTGGGTATCGCCCAATTCTACGCAATCTCATGACCAGACAGTTTCTGGAAAGTCCGCATACAAATGGTCGGGTAAAAAATACAGCTTGTCGCTTTTGGGGTTGGGTTTAATCACAGTGCTTCTGAATACAAGTTAACCAGGATTGTTTATTATTCTTGTCTCGACGAGAAGTAGGTTGTTTGAGCTGAGTCACACTATGAGTACGTACTCGTAGTTGAGTACTGATAGTTGGAGAGAAATTACACCGTTTTCTGTTGGGAGGTTGAAGCAGTGGTGCCATGTGAGATTCACGATAGTTCTGCTTTGGCGTGCTTTAATGGAACTTTCGATCTGCCGGTGTATTTATCGCCACTTGATGATGTGGATTATTGTGTCATTCAACACATACGATGACGTTTTACGGCTGAAACTAAGAACACTGCGATGTTTCAGTGAGCTTTCAGGTCAAACTACTGCAACTTATGCCACTGATCAAAGCAAATGTCAACTTGAATTCAGCCTCTGAAAGACCTAAACGAGACATATAATATGATACCACACAGGAAGTTAAAACCAATGAGTTGAGTTGATTGTCATGTTCGTTTGCCAAAACTCTAGTCCATCGCGTCTTTTCATCTCTTAGAAAAAGAACAAAGCTCCAATCCCGATCTTTTCTCACAATCGAAAAAGGGAGCTTAATTAGCCAATGGTTTCCACAAACGAGAGAACCAAATTGATTGATTGAGAGAGAGAGAGAGAGAGAGAGAGAGAAGCGAGATATTTATCGGATTACTTTATCAGAGAGAGAGCTATGTGTATACATGGAGGTTTTGCACAAGTCTGGCCTTGAAATTTTTTAGGCCCTAGGCTAGGTTTGAAAATGGATGGTGCTTAAGCCCGCGACCTATATCTAGCCGTCGGGGCAATTGCTAGGCCTCAATGAGTAGGAGTACGCAACGATTGCTGCAAAATGTTAGTTGTGAGCCTGGGCAGAGCAACCATTGGTGCGGATCTTGGTGGTAGTATATTCAAATTAAAATTTTGAAGCCCGAAGAAGGCAAAGGTTCCATGTGAACAACACTTGTACACGTGTTAGTCAATCCTAAGAGCCGAGGGTAGCCCGACAAAGAGCGCGTTCATCTCAAACTTCGAAAGAGAATTGGGTTAAAATTCCTAAACCAGGATGTGGTGGCTGACGACAACATTAGAGAGTCTAGAGACGTCGGCACTTAGGGGCTCGGGAAGAGTTATCTTTTCTGTTCAATAACCTACCCACCCTGGAAACGGCTCAGCCGGAGGTAGGGTCCAACAGATGGAAGAGCATCGAACGTCGCTTGGTGTCTGGTGTGCCCCCGACGGCTCTTGAAAAGCCGAAAGACTGAGTGCCTTTCACGCCTGGTCGTACTTATAACCGCATCAGGTCTCCAAGGTGAACAACCTTTGGTCGATGGAACAATGTAGGGAAGGCAAGTTGGCAAAATGGATCTGTAACTTTGGAAAAAGAATTGGCTCTAAGGACTGGGACGGGAATTCGAGTCCTAAATCCATCGGCTAGCAGTCAGCTAGTGAATATCCACAAATCCTCAATTCTATTCAGCTCGAACACAACAGTAGAAAGAAGAATGGAGTGCTGAAAACTTCTGGGATTTGGTACTAGTTAAGAGGAAAGAAAATACTTGGGGTTTTCTTATATCATTGGAACATCCAAGAGGGCAGCGTTGACGTACATCAAGGAAAGGGTGTTGAGCAAAATCGAAGGGTTGAAAGGGAAACTCCTGAATCCTGCTGGAAAAGAGGTTTTAGCCAAATCAGTCCTCTTAGCGCTGCCCACTTATCCTATGACCTGTGTTAAAATTCCTCTCGGCATGTTTAAGATGTAGAATGCAATTATTTCTCAATTCTTTTGGAGTGGAGCTAACGACACTAGGAAAATTCACTGCATTGGACGGGGGAAATTGACTGATGTTAAAAGGTAAGGGTACTGGACTGGGTTTCAGGGACTTAGAAGCCTTTAACTTAGGCAGCCTTTGAGCAAACCTTTTTAGGGTCTTTTTGGGCCTTTGAACCAGCAAAAAGATCAAAGTGTTTGGCACGATGCAAAGAACTTTTTGTACAAGTAAAAAATACTAAAGTTTTTGAACAAGAAAGTTTCTCGTCATTTACATACAATTAGGTTAGCCCAAACAAATTGTCTTCTACTCAAATACATTTTTTGCAAAATAAGCAAAAGACCGTTAAAAGTTTGTCCAAAGGCCCCCTTAGCTATGCTTGCTATGCAAGGATGGAGGTTGTTGGTGGGTGAGGATTTACTTTTCTTCAAGGGTTTGAAAGCCAAATATTTCCCCAACTCTACTTTTTTGGAAGCACAACCAAGTCAAGCTGCTTCATGGTCTTGGCAAATTTTCTTGGCCAGCAAGGAAGTGGTGGAAAAAGATTGGAAATTGCAAGTAGCGAATGGTGTGCAAATTAAGGTTTAGGGGGAGCCTTGGCTTGGTGACCCTTTATTTCCTAAAATCTAAACTCCAAACCCATGGATAGTAGATGCAACGTAGTCAGTTACCTTATTGATGTGGATCGTATGGGATGGAATCAAGGACGGAACCAGGATTTTACCCTAGCAGTGGCGAAATGTATATTAAAAAAATCTTGTAGTGGCGAAACTATATATGTTGGGCATAAATTTTTTTTTTACATATAATAATTACATTTTTTAAAATTTTTGTCGTGGCGGTCGCCGCCACTAGACCCCCCCTGATCCCATCCTTGGATGGAATGGAATGAGGAATTGATTGAAGTCCTGATCCAGCGTGATGTTGAGCAGATTCTCAGTATTCCACTAGGTACAAATGGGGTGCAAGACAAACGGATATGGGCAGGGACCTCGGATGGAAAATTCTCAGTGTAATCAGCCTACGTTATTGCAAAGGAAGCTGGGCATAGAAACAGAAACGAGGAGCGAGGAGAAACAAGTGGAGGTGGTGGTGATGATGAAGGTAAATGGACGAGGATATGGCATATTAAAGCCCCAATAAAGGTAAAAAAATTCTTTGGCCGAAGTATAAAGGATATTCTTCCAGTTAACAAGGCTTTAGCGTATAAACAAATCCCAGTTGATAGTATGTGTATGGTGTGTGGTATGCATCCTGAGACTACATCGCGGATGTTGTTGAACTGTGATAGAGCAAGTGGTTAAAGTTTGGCTGTTGTCCCCATTTTGATTTACGCCTGAACTGATGGTGAATAACCAGTTAGGGGAGCTTTTGAATCACTTGGGATCCAGAAATCATGAAGAGGAGAAAGAGAAGATGTTGGGCTGTTTGCCATAATCTGCTGGTTCTTTGGAAAGCTCATAATGATTGGGTGTTCAAGAAAGCTTGGTTAGAAGAAACAAAGATCAAAGAGAATGTGTTGGATGAATTCGATGAGTTCTCTCACGTGCATTTGAAGAAAGCGGCTGAGCCAAAATAACCGAGCAATGAATCAGTCTAAGAGCAGAAGCTTTTCCAATTGGCAGTGCTACAGCGGCAGACATGGTCAGAGCATTGTTCAGATGCTGCAAGGATGGATTAGTGCCAAGGCCAGCTTGGGTGTGATCATCAGAGACGGTCTTAATTTACTTCATTTTCTTCTGTCTTGTTGTTTTGATTTTGTTTCTCGCAGTTGTAATGGGGTGGTTCATGACTCATGAGATAGTTAAATATGCTCTATCCTCTGAGACTTGCATGTCCTGACAAGGAGATTTTTCAAGTTGGGTTCATAGAGGTTAATCTGTAAGTTTCTCTTTCGAAGTAATGAATAACCCTATCACCGATTGGCAAAAAAAAAAGAGAGAGAGAATACAATGTCATAAATGGTTGAGCTTCTCGTTTTAATTTGACAGCCCACCTCCACCGCCACCAGATTTATATCTCTTAGAGGAAGCGGTAAACGAAATAGCCGGTTCCATTAGCAGTCACATCGATGCATTGCTCCCATCATTCAAGGATATTGCTCTTGGAAAGGACACTAGGATGTTTCCAAAGTTGCTGCATATCTAATGTCTACTTTTTGCCGTGGAGGGTTTCACTTGTTTCCTTCCCTTGGGCTACCCCTGTATGTTTGGACTGTGTTAAAAGGATGGAAAAAACAGGATATTTCATCAAAGATACATAATATGTTAGTACAGATCAAAATTCAAAATCATCAACTATATCTCCAACTACAGAACTGCAGCTTGTGTCTCCGAGATATTGTCTTTTAAGACATTGTTTCGATTTGATCCTTCAAACAGGACCAAACAACAACCAATTGCATATCCATTCTGACTAAGAGACATTCGTACTATCTGTGGCACAAGAATTGTAAAGCATCCGAACTTCGGGGTTAGAAAAACGAGCAGTTTACACTATAGTAGATACCACTCCACCGGCTCCAGTTCTCACCCAAACAATTAAAGCAGAAAAAACAGTTCAAGGCCTACATAAAATCGCAATAGAAAATAGCTTTGGATATCACGTAACGGTGCCTTAGGACCACTCGATAGTTACTCGACTGATAACATGTTTGCAATTGGGGATTTTTTAGGGATGAGCCGAGAAACGAACAATTCATAAACACTTCTCCTGTCTTTAAATTTATGAATATTAATATTTAAAAAAAAAAGGGGGTAAAAACCAACATTATTTTTAGAAAAAGAAATCTAACGACCGCCTATATCACTGCCCTGTGCCCGTCAACTGAGGCTGAAAACTGGAACCTGGGTTTTGCATTTTCCTTCTTCTTCAATGGGAACTAGGGTTCTTATTACTCTTCAGAACCGAAGAAAAATGGAGACTGGACTTTCAGCAATTGGCTGTGTAAATTGATCAGTAAGAAGAAGAAGAAGAGTAGGAAGCTATGGCGAGTAGCCAATCCACTGTAAGAGCGCAAATCCATGTGCCCATTGAAATAGCTATCGAAATCTTATCAAGATTGACGGTTAAATCTCTTCTCCGATTCAAATCCGTGTGCAAAACCTGGTACGCTCTCATCAAAAGCCCTCATTTTGTATCCAAACACCTCACCGAGTCCACTCTCAACCCCAGTCCCACTTTCAGCTCTTTCCTTGTATCCACTAGCAACACCAACACCAATCACTCGTCATTGCTTCACTTGAACCATCCATTTCATGAGCATACAGCTCTTGATTTCCCTTTCTTGACCGAGTGGAAATATTTCTGCACTGTGGGTAGTTGCAATGGCTTATTTTGTTTTTACTATGAGTGTGAGTATCCTGTGATTCTATGCAATCCCGCGACCAGAGATTTTCGCCGAATTTCCAATGATGTATGGTGGGACCACACGAATGTTGCTTTTGGGTTTGGTTTCCATCCCAGTGTTAATGATTACAAGTTGATTAGGATTGTGTCTTGGGTGTGTACCTTTGACGAGACATTCTTTGTCCAAACTGATATGTACGAAATGGGCAGCGATAAATGGAGAGGAATTGAAGCTAAAATGCCTTCGGTTTCTGGCAAGGAGGTTGTTGATGCTGTGGAATATCAGATTTCGGGATGCTGTGCTTCGGCTTTTCTCAATGGGGTTTTCTATTGGGAGGCAACTGTTTCAGTAAGTGATGAAGTGATAGTTGTGTTGTTTGACATGGATAATGAGGTTTTCCAGATAATAAGAACACCTCATTGTTTGGGTGGGGTTCGGGTTCAAGAATTATTTCCCCTTACCGGATTCGTGCAACTAAAGGATAAACTCTGCTTGATTGATTATCATGATGAGAGATGCCTTGAGGTGTGGGTGTTGAACGAAAATGAGAAGTCTTGGACTTACCAATTCAACATTAGATGTTTTCCAAGAATCGAGAATTTGGTGACATGTGGGGAATTTTGGAGAATTAGACTAGTTGGATGTATGAAAAATGGTGATCTGATAATGCAGGTCCTTCTGGAACCTGGTGATGGAAAGTTATTTTTGTATGATCCGAAGAGACAAGAAACTAAGAATCTCTTGGCTTTTGATCAGGTTCAACGTCTGGGTCAGATTTGTTTGTCCACGGCGACCCTGGTTCCAGTATAACGAAAACAATGAAGATATAAATGCCAGTGAAGACATGCTTAAGGAGAACAAAATGAAACAAAGGAAGCTATGAACTCACGTATGAGACTCAGGTATCAGTCGTGCTTTGAAATAGTTTCTTTGTTCATGAATATTTTGGTTGATTAAGTTAACTATGTGTCAAAATAGTTGCTTTCAAAACTGGTCTAAAATACTTGTATTTACTACGTCAGGTGCTACCTTTATGAGCCAGAATACAGTTTCCTCGGAATGACTATGCAATTTGACTTTAGGTTGAGTATGTTATTTGAGATTTTGAGATTGTTTATTTTATTAGGTAGTAATAATGGTGTCTATATTTTGGAGCTATGTTTCAGTGAAGTAGCATCTTTGGATTGGACAATTGGCTCCTGCACGTTTTTGTTTCTTATGAGCGTTAATTTTATCGGTTTTGTTTTGCTTCCTTTGGTATGGGAATATAGCTTTATCCACATCTGTGGCTGTACATTTTAAATTCCTAGTGTAGTGTTTGGCATTTTCAAAGGCCTGAGGCGCATTGAAGCAGCAACGGCCCCTGGAGCGTAAGTGATGAAGCCTGAAGCATGGCGCACACCTGAGTAGAGTAGAGCACATTGGAAAAAAGAGTTGAATATACTTCTTCAAGTGACCAAAAATCACCCCAGTCCCCATACATCTAATATGACATCTATTTGATTGAAAAACAACATATATCATAGGGCAAGTACCTTACTTTGAAGTCCTAAAGTTAGAACTAAATCATCTTAAATAGCAATCAACTAACAAAATATGAAATACCAATAACAAAACATAGTATCCATCCATCCATCAGAAACTAAGGTTTCAATGTTTAGCGTAAACATGATAAACAAATAGGAGGATATATAGTAGCGGTTTAATCATGCCCGGAGACCATCCAAATCACCAATAGCTTCATCTTCTTCATCATCCATCTTCATCTTCTTCTTCCCCTTCATCTTAATCTCCATCTTCCCACTCTACTTGTTCCTATTCATCATCCTCATCTAATGGAGAAGAGTTTAAAGCTCTATGCAGAAGAGGGAAGCCGCAGATAGAAAAAATATTAGGGCTTTTACAGAATCCAAATTTTCAGCTATGGTCTGGTGCATTGGCCCTCATTAATGGCTGGATAGACTTAAAAATTGGACAACTGCTAGTGAGTATAATGATATTGTTAGTGGATGCTTAACCGCTTACTTCATGCTCTTTTCGTTTAGGCCCTGAGATGCGCTTTTTGCGTCTCAATTGCGCTTTGCCACCCTGCCTCGCTTTACTTCACGCCTAGGCATGTTTTTAAAACACTGGTAGCATTTTTAGGCGAAGTATAATCCAAGAAGTATGTTCTTGTTATCTCATCTGTTATGTAATAGCCATTAATTGCGCCCACGGTTTGTTATCTTCGTGCCTGGTTCTTTTAGATGCATTTGTCAAGGATAAGTTCGCCGGAGTGTTGTTTACTATGAAACTAGTCGATGGTAACATCTTTTACGATGACATGTCCCACTTTTTAGCCATTCATGGCTAATGCATTGTTAACAACGTACCTGATATCTGTTTAATATAGTCACATCTTTAAGCCATGAAATGAGAAATTTCAAAGTGAAACAGAAAGGAGTCGAAAGGCGTCATTTTTGTGACTCGATGCCTTGTTGGTTGTGCCATTTTGAAAATAAGCTGACATGAGAAATGGTCTTTGCATGTTTACAAACAGAAGCGTAAGTTTCTTTGAGGTGGCAATATTTAATCCCATCTAACTTGATATTTTTTCCGTAATTTTTAAAAAAACTTGACAATGTTCTAAATGACGCTTGGCGCTAGTAGGGCGGAGACCCACCTCCAAGCGCCAAGCCGCCTAGGCGGCGCCAAGCATTTCGGCGTTTTTTTTTATTTTAAATTTTATAAAACAAACCATTATCCAATCAAATTATATTCTATGTATCCATAATGCAAGTTCAAAGTTCTATATAACCATAATGCAAAGTTTAATGTTCAAACTTTAAAGTACAAACCCAAATGAAATTAAATAGTAGCAACTAGTAATTAAGTTGAATAAGACAATAAGTAGAAATAAACGAGATTGGAGTGTTGAATGGGGATGTAAATGTAATTGTAATATATATAGATATGATTTTGTAAAATTACATAATAAGCCCTTTTAGTTTTTGTACTTTTAATCCTAGCCCTTTTATGTTAATAGTATTCAATTTAGGCCTCCAAAGACGCCGCCGAGCCCGCCAAGGGCTGCCAAGGCCGCCAAACCCTCCAAGGCTGCCAAGGCCGCCAAATCTCCCTCGGCGCCAAATCAAACGCCAAGGGGTATTGGCGCGGTGGCGAGGTACCTCCAAGCGCCTAGGCAGCCTCGGCGGCCGCCATTTAGAACAGAGAAACTTGATCTATCAGTCGATGTGATCATTTTGGACCATAGTTGAATTTTATCATAATATTAGGGTTGTAGTCTTGTGGAGGCTAGAAATTGCTCTGTAGATTAAGGTGGAAGGTGGAGGGTATAGAGAAAGCCTGGGGGAAAGAAACAACCTATTGTATTATTTGTTGAAGGGAAAGCTACTCTTATCACTTACAGATTAATTCTTGCTTATCCCAACTTTTGGTAAATCTAGACTTTACCATTTTAGCCATGTTCGTCTTATTTTATTCAATCAACAAAATTTGTGATGCATAAAACTTGGTTTCTCTCGTGCGAAGTTCATACGGAGCCTTACCCCGGCTTTAATGGGATCCCCACAAGTGACGGTGGGATTAGTCCCCAAATTAGCTGGGCCATTGGACTGGATAACTGGTTATCGGAGAAAAACATGGTTTCTCTCATGGTTAGTTTGTTGCTAGGGCAGTATTTCGGCCTGGTAGGCATATGATAAAGCTGAAGTTATTGGACGTTTTGCTGATACTTTGATGGGCAATTTCAGCATTTTCAACGTTATTATATTCTCGTTTGATTGCTCAAATTAACATTTGATTTGCAGCATCAAGTTGGTGTCTCAGCTTCCCAAGGGATAATGTGCAACCAGCTCACCTCTTTTGCAAAGGAAAGATACTTCAGTATGTTGTGTACCCAGATCAGCTATATATCCTCCTCTCGTGTTTTCCTCCCTTTCTGTATGTCTTTGTACTCTTGCAGCTACTTTAATGTTGTTACTGTAACTGACCCACAAAACAAAATACAATACGTTGTTACATTGAAGTCTCTTTGATTACCTGGATTAGGTTGGATCATATGCTCTCTTCAAGCTGTGTTTGAAACAACTTGGTGAAGAAACAGAAAAGAACGTAGCTTTTGGTGAGTTGGATTTATGTTGTGTTACAACTGCCAATTCCACGAATAGTTTGATACAATCACTGATTCCATGGGAATATCGAATATATAACCCTTCCTAGTAATTCGACCAATAAAATATGCCTTGCGAAATTCTTGCAACGTTCAAAGAAAATTTCCCGGAACCTTCAAAATATACTCATTGAATTGCAGCTAGAAAAATCTTCTTCTATGTGGTTGAAGGACAAAAGGATTTTCCCAAAACCTTCAAAATATACTCGTTAAGTGCAGCTGGAGAAATATTCTTTTATACTGTTGAAGGCCTTTGTACAAAGATGATTCTGTAAAAAGTTTTGGGTATTGCCCAATTCTACACAATCTCGTGACCAGACAGTTTTTGGAAAGTCCGTATACAAATGGTCGGGTAAGAAATACAGCTTGTCGCTTTTGGGGTTGGGTTTAATCCCAGTGCTTATGATTACAAGTTAACCAGGATTGTTTATTACTCTTGTCTAGACGAGAAGTAGGTTGTTCGAGCTTGAGTTACACTATGAGTAGTTGAGTACTGATAGTTGAAGAGAAATTGAAGTTACTTTGCCACCGTTTTTCGATAGGGAGGTTGAAGCAGTGGTGCCATGGGGACCCTTCTTCCCGTGGAGAAAGACAATCAAGTGAAGAACCCCAACGAAGTTGTGCTTAACAAGAGAGATAAAGAAAGGGTAATTTTCAAAAAACCCCCCTCCGTCTGCCCCGAAAAATCAACTACCCCTCCATCTATCAATTGAAAAAATCCTAACTTCATATAGTACTGAATTTGTGGAGAGGCTCATGGATAAGTTATTTTGTTTTTTCTAGGTAAGTTAATACTCCCTCCGTCCCTTATTTATAGTCCGGTATTCCATTTTGGGTTGTCCCTTAATAAGTGTCTATTTTGTAAAGTTAGTGGGTAAAAGTTGGTAAATTGTCTATTTTATCCCCAAAAGTAGATTCCATTTTGAAAAGTAAATGAGTAAAAGTGTAATGATGATGGGTAAGTAGGGAAAGAGGAGAAAAAAGTTGATGTGAAAAGTATAATGATGATATCTTTTTAATAAGTTGGAGTTACGGAGTAGGACACTTAAAAAGGGACGGAGGGAGTATATTTAGAAGAGAAATAAAAGTCTTTCATATACTACTGTAGTTAGGTGCTTTAAATTCTCAATTATTTTTTAAGTTCATGTGCTGTAAATAAGTGTTTGAATGTTAATTGGATAGAATCGGAACTGAACCAAAATCGGACCGGTCTTGTAGTTTGATTCTAATCAGGTTCCACTTATATATTGGTTAGGTTTTGGTTTTGAATATTTTGGAACTATTTGAAATGGTCTAGTTACTGGTTTTGTAGACAACCGGACCAATTCGGACCATATGCACTCCTAATCTCAATTGAATCGGAACCTAAATATGTTATTCTTGAATTTTGCGAAAATATAGGTTTAGAGTTCGGGAAATTCCTGGACGGTCCTACTTTTTGGTTGGGGTTTCATGCAGACCCTTTTTTGTCAAAGCCTACTCATCCGGCCCCCTTTTTAAAGATGATTTTACTATTTTGTCCTTTTTGCAAAATTCTTGGGGGTGTGAATTCGGCCCTTGTGAATTCTTGGTGTGAATACTTGAAGATGTGAATTTTGAAGGTGTGATTTGGCCCCATCTGCACAATTTACGCCCCTATAATTCACCACACTCATCTGCATAATTCACACCCTCAAATTATACAATTCACACCCCTAATTCCTCCCGTTTTCCCTTTTGGCGTTTCAAAGGGAAACAAAAAATTGGAACACAATACCAAGTTTGCAGACACGAAGTGGGTACAAACACAAAGTAGGTTAGGATCAAGGAGAGTGAATATAAGACACAGGATATCTTGGGAAAAAACTGAATTCATTCACTTGAACTAACTTGTATATTACACAAGGTAAAACTCTCTTTTTATAGGCGTAAAGAAAGAATACATCCACTATTGCTTATATCATAGATTACATCATTCCAATAGTATTACACATATAATTGGTGACAATCATCACACATGCCATAATCGTAGACTTTCCTACCTATTATTGACTTTCCTACCTATAATCGTAGACATGCCAGTAATAGTAAAATGCCATAATATGATACAATAACAGTACACATCAATAATATGCCTTACAACAGTAACTACCAATAATTTAGGGGTGTACACGGGTCGAGCGGATCGGGTTCAGCTTTCCCTTTTGGCTTTTTGAAGGGAAACAAAAAATTGGAACACAATTAGGAGTGTGCACGGGTTCGGCGGGTTTGGTTCGGCCCTGAACCCGACATATTGGGTAACACTATTTTTGGCCCTGAACTGAACAAGTGCTAAGAACAGTCCGCGAGTCCTATTTTTTATATCAGGTTGGGTTGGACCAAACACCGAATTGATCTATATGAATCGGTCGGGTCGGGTAAGAAACACACCACCCCGAATCGAAATCTGATTTTTAACAGAAAATGAACCTGTACCCGACCGAACCACATGTTCGGTTCCGCCCGAGACCCTTTGGGTCGGGTTGATCGGGTTACGGGTTTTTAGCACACCCCTAAACACAATACATAAACGCTCCACCACCATATTTTCACTATACTGAGAGTTAAAAAAAAACAGAGTCCTCAAGCGAATAACGGAACAGAGGAGCCGAAAATGGAGAACCGAAGTTCAAACGCTACATACGCATGCTTCTTGCTTGTTGCGCAGAGTGTAAACAAAATATCCGACTTTTCAAGGAATATTTTTAGCAAGGAAAGCAGAGAAAAAGACTCCGAAATTTCACTACTCGTAAATTATTTTTTTTTCTGAATTGCCCTAATCTGTCTCGATTTTTATTTGAGACACTTTCCGGTGGAAAACGCTCCGATCAGTAGGATCCGTTGATCGTGGCGTTCATGGGTAGGGTTCTCACTGCTGCGGAGAAGATTGGGTGACGGGTTCTGAACACGACCAAGGTTGTGGCAGGGATATTTTTGATAGTTTACTTAAAAGTTAAAACATGGCTTATCCGGAATGAGCTTGAGACGCAGTGGGGTTGGACGGGTAGACAGTAACAAAAGAGGACTGGCCAGTAAGAAGCCCGTGTTGGCTGTTTGCATGAAGAAAATATTGGCTCAATCAGAAAGGGACAAGTGGCCAATTGGATTACATTGAATGAAGCACGCAGGGAATGAATGTACTGGATCATACATTTAAAAGGACGACATGTTCTAGCTAATTCAGTGTCGTTTTCATAAACAGTCGAGGAGAATAGCAGTTATTGCCAGGTGTCATACGAGAAGTAATGGACAAGGGAAATAATGCAGTTCAAAGCAAGATGAAGCAAACATTGTCATTTCATTCCTTTGAATGCGTGAGTGGAGCACGACCAAGGAAGTTGGAATAGGGGCATGGAAACTGCCAACTACTAAACGGTTCGAAGTAATCATTGAAGAACTTTGGAGGGAAAGCTCAAATTCAAAGGCAAGAGTGACTTCGAAAACAGATTGGGAGTAGTTAAGAAGACCAAGAGTTTGCCTATAAATAGAAGAAGTTATAGAAGAAAAAAATTCCGGACAAATCATCAACAAACAGCTATGCTATGCATGGTTTGTTCTTAGACAGTAATTTAGGACTTAGACTTAGTTTGAGTAGTTAAGACTAGTTTGCAGTAATCACTTCGTAATCTGTTCTTGTTTTGAAGTTTGACTTAGACTTAGTTTCCAATTGATTGAGAAAAGATTTGTTAGAAATAGGTAAAATATGATAAATGGTAAAATGGGTGCAAAAGAAACTCGAGGCTAGAGATATTGTTTTTGGGTTCAAATAAATTTACTCGTTAGAAAGGGAATTGATTTTCATACTTTTTTTTTTTTTGATAGTTTTAAAAGTGTAATTTTTTTTTTGTGCTAAAAGACAAAAAAGAAGAAGAAGAAGAAGAAGAAGAAGTAGCGTGCATATAAAAAAAGGGAATATTAAAATCAATTCTCATAAAAAGGGGATAAAAAATGACAAAAGAATAGTTGTTGGATATGCCCCCGAAAGTAAAAAGGCATCTAACAGATTGTATAATGTTGGCAATGAACAACTTTGGTTGTGCGTTTTCGTGGAAAATTTGCAAATCACATATGCTATGTTTCAAAACCGCTGTGGATGAAGTGAAGTCAGGTCTCCCATGCACGGAGGCAACTTTGCTACATTAGGATTTCGCCTGAGACAAGTATTTTCTTTTCAACCAACCAAAAAATGTAGATATTATATATATATAAGAAAATAGTATAATAAAAATAGACACTACTAGTCCGAAAATATAAAAAACAACAAACGAAAATAACGAAACAAAAAAACAAGAAACAAAAAGCCGCATGGAACCAAATGTCGAAGCCAGACCCATCAATCACACTCGTGAAGGTGGATGGAGAGACGAAGGGGAGAGGCAAGGTATGGGAAGAGCCTCAAGATGACCCGCCGCACCAACTTGAGCTCGTGCCGCCGCAGACTGAAGGGTTGAACCCGCCGCAGATGCCGCCGCCAAACCGCTCATGGCCCATATCTAGTTCCAAAGATCTGGCGAGTGGCGCCTGAGTCCAAAAATGATGAAGAGAATGAGAGATCTATCCTCCCTACGGAGAGAGTCTCAACCATCTCACAACCATGAGAATGAGAGCGTAGGAGGAGGAGAAAAGCGATGGGGGAAGCCGCGGCCGACTAGGAAAGGGGAAATCAGAAAATGGGGCGGCTGAAGAAAAGAAAGAGTTCTCTCTAGAGAGAGAAGCTCTCTGTGTCCAACCTACGCAGCTCTTTACTGAGACAAGTATTCAACTAGATCAAATTTGTGAAGGGGAATGTTCGTACTCCTAATTGAAATTAAATTTAGCTTCTTTTTTTAAATTTTAACAATAAGAACAGGCAAGTTCATTTTATGAGAGCCATAAGACAATACAATGATTTCAGCATAAGGTCGTTAAGTTTTGGTTCTTTCCTGCATCTTATGTTGAAATTAAATTAAGCTTTAGTTCTTCTAGTTTATACAGAATTAGTACATAGTAACATTCAAGATTGAAATCTCGACGTGCCATAGTCACCACAACTTTTAAAACCCAACAACCAATGCATTTTTTTTTTGGTCAAACGGAATTTCCACCAACCAATGCATGGTTAAACAAAGGAAAGTCTATGGGTACATGCATCACGTATATGTGCACTTTAGATCCGTCTCAGTCCTAAAAAATGATCCGAGCCGCTCATTTTGTTCAAAATATTTTGTTTATGGCCCATATAAGAAATCAACTCAACCTGATATCGGTGAAGACGTTTACGAAATATCCAACTTTGCTTTAGAATTCAGGCCTGAATTCTGTAGCAAAAGGGGATGTTTTGTAAATGCCTTTACGGATATCGAATTGAGTTAATGTTCCATAGAGATCATAAACAAACTGTTTTGAATAAAATGAACGGCTCGATTTTTTTTTTTTTAAGACTCAAGATGGGTTTAAACTTTAAAGAGCATATATACACTGTGTATATGTACATTTCCTATAGCAGCACTGGTTAAAGAAATGCCCAACTCATAGGAATTGGTACTACTTTGTTTGGTAGCTGTCAGATTTTAAGGAAAAGAGTACTTTGGTTGTGTTTGGTTGAGAGTTTGTTTAATTTAGTTTTGGTAGTGAATAAAAAGAGAAATAGAATAATGATTAAAGATATGGGTAATGATTAGAGAAAGATAGAGAGAGATGAGAAAGTAATAATTGAAAAAATAGGATAATGATTGGAGAAAGATATAGGATAATGATTGAAAACAAAACTAAAACCCAAACTAAACGGTGAACCGAACAAAGAATTTGTCATTCTCTCCCTCATAATTGAATCCATAATAATTAAATGACTTTTCAAAAAGCACAATGGGGACACAATAATTTGGTTGTATTGGAGCATGATTGAAAAATCTATGGTTGCAGTGAGGTGCATAGTATCGTGATGCACTCTTCTGAGTCATCGAATAGTATATTCAATGGCTTGAATCTTTTCTCGGCAATCAAAGATTGAAAATCGTTTATTGCTGAGATGAAATTCGAATCATCGAATGTACGATCTGATTGTTTAGAGATACACAGTATGATATTACACACATCACTACACAATACCGTCCCCAATGCCCCTCAATATTGGCAGACATCCATTTTATAGATAAGACTGCGAGCCTAAAGCTAAAAGTCATCTTCAGAAGCTCATGCACGATGGAAAACAATAAGGCAAATGCTAACCGGCTCTTTATGCGCCTCCTATATGGGCCCCTTGCCCTGTCATTACTGGCCTCTGCAGTTGGCAGGTTGAAAGAATTGAAGTTGGGGAAAATTTCATTCATATTTCTTCGATTTTGACCAAAAATTTATTTTAAACTTTCACCTTTTAATTTCGACATAAAAATATTTTTACTTTTCAATTTTTTTTCAATGTTATCCTTTATAAGGAATCCGTTTTTTTTTAGTTCTGTTGTAGGGATCGATGGCCACGCCGCGCCGTCTCCAGCCACTAGACGGTTAATTCGAGCCGTCCAAAAGTTCTAAAAAAAATAAAAATCGAGGGGATTAGCGCGGGAATCAGTGGCATCCGATGTGTGTAAGGTGTTTGGATCAAACACCTTATTTTCGTATATATATGTATATATCTCTAAAGGATGACATTGAAAAAAATTAGAAAGTCGAAGTATTTTTATGCCGAAATTGA
The DNA here is from genome assembly GCA_019656275.1 of Rhododendron kiyosumense. Lineage (NCBI taxonomy): Eukaryota > Viridiplantae > Streptophyta > Magnoliopsida > Ericales > Ericaceae > Rhododendron > Rhododendron kiyosumense. The sequence continues at coordinate 4,073 of BPLS01010882.1, read as the reverse complement.
AAGGTGAAGGATCAAAATGAATTTTTGGTCAAAATTAAAGGGATATAAGAGAAATTTTCTCAATGAAGTTTGAAAGTCGAATTACAAATTTGACCTTTTCATTATGAATTATTCTAACATCCGCCCATAGGGTTAAGATAATAGGTAAAACTGTGTATTGATATCCGAAAAAAATGTATTGACACTTGTGAAAGTGTATTAATATCCATGAGATATGTATTGTTATCCGAACTTATTTGAAATTATATGTATGTTATCCTCCGAATAGTAGGCGGAGGTTAGCAAAACCATTTCATTATTTCCTCTCCAATCTCAAGCAACTCTTTTTATTTTTACGGGAAGCAAAAAAAAAAAAACTCACCCATATCGTTTTTGCTAAGCTTTTTTTAACTTTTTCTTATTTTGTTCTTGTTTATTTATTTATTTATTTTTGCATTTGTTAGTGTTGTGCCTAATTTTTTTGATTTTCAAATTTTTTTTCATCAAGATGAATTAAAAAATTAAAAAGTATGACTTTTAACCAAATATTTAAGTATCTTCTCTTTATTTAAGACCCTGTAAAGTAGATACTTCATTATAAGTGTCCTTGAGACAAAAATTAATTATGACTCTTTGGGATAAACTAATCATAAAAACAAGATTTTCGTACCCGTTCAAATGGATCAAAATTGGAATCGTTAATTTTTTTAGAATGTTTATATATTAAAAAAATAAGGTTAAAAAATTAAGTGTTCCAATTTTCAATCCATTTGAATCGGTGCGAAAATCTTATTTCTCTGATCATTTTATCTTAAAGGCTCAGCATTATATTTTGATTATAGGGCTCTCATTAGTTAGCCCTAAGAGATATTTGGTTCTACGACTTTTTTAGGGCTAATAACGAGAGTCCATGATTCAAAAAATTAATCATGAATTTTTTGGATAAAATGATTATAAAAATAAGATTTCCGCAATGGTTCAAATGGATTGAAAATTAGAGCATTTAATTTTTTTCTCGACTTTCCCCCAAACTGGCACAAGGACCGGGTTTATTTCTATGGATGTGGGGGAAATCGTCCAAGCTCAAGCTGGAGCGGATCAAAATTGGAATAGTTAATTTTTTTTAAAATTTTATATATTAAAAAATATGATTAAAAAATTAAGTACTTTAATTTTTAATCAGTTTGAACTAGTGAGAAAATTTTATTTCTCCGATCATTTTATCCTAATGGGTCATAATTAATTTTTGGTTTTAGGGCTCTCATTCGATAGTTAACTCTAAGAGATATTTTGGTTTTACGACTTTTGAGGACTAATTAATGAAAGCCCTAGAGTCAAAAATTAATTATAAGTCTTTAGGATAAAATAATCAAAAAAATAAGGATTTCGCACTAGTTCAAACAGATTGAAAATTAGAGTATTTTGACACACTTAACCCTAGTGTAGAAACTGGGTGCAACTATCTCCCAAACACAATTTTTGTTGCAAAATGCATTATGGTTTAACATAAAAGACCTAAAAAATGCATTATGCACTTATCTCTTTAACACTATTTCTATTGCAAAATGAATTGTGTACAAATCTTCGAAACACTCTATTAGATTCATAATAATTTTTTCCCCATAAACTAGAAAGCCAAAAATATTAAAGAAAAAATACAAAAAGTAAAAAAGATGAGACTCCCAAACACCTATGTTTTCCAAAAATTGTTGGATATAATGGATCGAGAGAGAGAACATTTTGTCAAAGCAAAAGGAAAGACAGAAGGTTAAAATTGTTAATTGCAAAAATGAGAATAATGTTCTGTGACTCCTATTAAAGATAAAGCAAAAAAGCTAATAGTAGGAACACGCGACGCTATGTGGTAATTACCTAGCAAACGTTATATGACACCGGTTAGACGGACCGTTGCTTCAATTGTGTGATGTCATCACCTTCATTGCCTGGTAACTCCATCACGAATCAGAAAAGTCTACAACCAATGCACCAAAATGCGATGGCCACCGCACACCGTGTGGGACCGACTCCGGACTCTGCACAGATGATTCGATCCATTTAATAATTTTTTTTAAAACTGAATGAGAATCGTAAAATATCATCTCAATTTGATATGTGTAGGTGATTGGATCAAACTTCTCATCTTTCTGTACACCAGAAAACCAATCTTTCTATTTTTTTCGATTTTCCAAAGATGAGAAGCTTGATCTGAGCACCTACACATATTGGATCGAGCTGATATCCTACAATACCCACTTGATATTTTTTTAAATTATTAAACGGCTCAAATTATTCGTGCGAGACCCAGAATAAGCACCACACGACATGCCACCGCATTTTTGGTGCGGCGGCTGTAGCGCTGCTCATCAGGAAGAGCTTGACTACTCATCAGGAAGAGCTTGACTACGGGTACGATATTGGAAGCACATCATGCAATGTGGGGTCCACTTTTCATCCTACACAAATAATTTGACTGCTCATTAATTTTAGGATAATTTTTTTTCAAGTGACCTCATAGAAAATTTGCTCGACCAGGAAACTATAAATTGCTCGAACCAATCTTTCAAGTTTTTATGATACTAAAATTTGAATGAAAGTTGGTAGGTAGGATTGAGCACTTATACTTATTCAGTCAAGCTAATTTTCTGCTAAACCATTCGAAAATGTATTTTAAAATTACTGAGTGGCTCAAATTAATTTGTGTGAATCCAAAAGTGGATTCCACTTTTCATCTGTGCACATTGCTTTGTTTAGTTTGTATTTTGAAAAAAAATTTGAAAAATTGTAGGGGTAATAAGTGGAGAGAGATAGGGAGAGAAATGCTAGAAGTAGAGAGAATCTAGGGTGAATTTTTTGAAAATGGAAGAGAACAAGTCAAGAACTGTCAACTTGAATTTAACCACTATCTCGATCCAATTATCTACTTGTAACTTTTTATTTGAATTTTAGGATAATGAAAAGTTACATGATCAAACATTTATAAGTATTAAATTGAGCTGATTTTGTTAAAAACTCTTCAAAAATTATTTTACATTTAATAAACGGTTCAGATCATTTGTATGAAACTCATAATAAATTCTACATTGTGATTTGTGCACAATATGTGTTTGAAAAATCTGTCACTGTCATGATGCAAAATAGGTACCCACCTGGGAAGCCCACGTGGTACACTTCCACCACAGCTTGCCAATAATGCAGAAGATCATATTGGCTATTGCTATCGGTTACTTGCCAGTTGCCACCTCAACGGATGGAAATTGAAACTTGACGGAAAGATAACTTCCGTTACTGTATTCTCTCTCCTCACACGATTCAAAGAGATCATTTCACCATCTCCGAAAGCATCACTTTACTCACTCTGATCATCTCTCTCCTACCGTATGGTATGTTTTGGAGTGATCCATGCACATGGATAGACCGGCCTTTTCAAGAAAAAAAACGTGATTGGAAAGAAAGTGAATGAAATCATAGTACAAAACACATGCAAATCCCCTTCACGAGTGTAATTGACGGATCTGATCCCGACGTCTTACTTTTAAACGGCTTTTTTTTTTGTTTATTGTATTTTTTGTTTGTTTGTTGTTTATATATATATATATATATATATATATATATATATATATATATATTATCTGAGATGATCTGGTTTGTCGAAAAAAAAATATGCAAACAAAGTTGTTCTAGTTGATTCCTAATGATAGGGAATGACTTCGGTGTCCCCGGTCATTTTGGGAACACCGTAACTTTTGGCATAACAAAACCGTTATAAGTATAACCAAATTCATTACAAGCATAACCAAAACCATTATAAGCATAATCAAAACCATAACAAGGCATAACTTGATTGGTTATGCCTTGGTTGATTTTTGGTTATACCTTGATTGATTTTTGGTTATGCCTTGGTTATGCCATGTTATGGTTCAATTATACTTGTAATGATTTTTGTTGTGCTTGCAAGGGTTTTGTTATGCCAAAAATTATGGTGTTCCTAAAATGACCGGGGATACCATAGCATCATCCTGATCTAATGATAAGGCAAGGCAATGAGAGGTGATAAGCGCGTAAATGTTCACATTAGCGCTCCCTAATTTATCTTT